>CM041780.1:179832373-179866990 GCA_023374045.1 Limonium bicolor | reverse complement strand
TCCTTGTCCATCTGTCTTAAATTCGACTATCTGCAATCTTATGGGAAGGTACAGAATTCCTACCTTCCTAGCAGCCTCCTTGGTTTTTGCAGTAATAATTCGAATTTAATTGACCTGCCAATCTACTCTTTCTGTTCTTATATTGAGCAGAGTCTTTTCCACCGACAATCACTAGAGTTTCTGATCAACGCCACCGGAGAGTTTCTGATCCACAGTCTCATAGCAAACTGCAATGTCTAGGCAAGTTCTAAATTAATGTATTTTATTATCTGAGATATTATGTGGGCTGTTCCGGCACTGCCTCACCCTTTTGTTTTCATTAATTCTAGTGGACTTGGTCATGTGGAGATATGTGCCAAAAACAGCTCTTATCTTCGGGATCGGAACATTTCTTATAGTATCATCCTCCTTCGCAACAAATCTTGATATCAGGTAAGCTTTCATCATCTATTGTGCGGATACTTCATTAGGAAATGAAAAACAAAATAAGCTTTGCTTATATGGTTCATAAAGATGTTTTTGTATAATTTCTGTCTTCTAATTTATCTTCCCGTTTGGCTGGCTGCAGTTTCGTTTCTGTAATTTCTTATCTGGGCCTGATTTATCTTGGTGTTATCTTTCTCTACAAAAACTTCATAAACAAGTAAGATATATATGTTCCCGGGTGGAAAATTCTCTTTGGCTAATAATATGATTTGGCTTTATTGATGTGAAATTATGCTGCCGGGAATATTGCAGGGATATTGCGAGTGGAACTAGGCAAAATTATAATGGTGTGGGAGAACAGGATATAATTTGGGCTCTCCGATTAATTCTTCCTTATGTTAATGAAACTCTCCACAAGCTCACCGCCCTCTTCTCTGGAGACCCAGGCACGACAATGAAGGTGGTGCATGTTAATATATTCCAATGATAAGCTTGTAGTATTATTCTATTAGTTTAGTCCTGATAGCAGTTCATCTATCTAAATCGTGAATAATTAATCAAACTGATCACTGAGAGAAAATTTGGTAGGTGGCAGCAGTGCTGTTTGTTATGGCTCGCTGTGGAGGGTCCATCACTATCTGGAAGCTGATAAAATTAGGTGAGTCGTCTCTTATATCATCTCATATAATTATATAGTATATAGGAAAGACCATTCTAATGAAAAATAATATTATATAGTTTGGTTTGCGTGCTAAACTTACTCCCGTAACTTATATGCACTTTTAGATTCTCTTCTTTTCCGTTTGTGGATTGGGGACCAGAATACCCCTGTGTCTAACGTTTGTTTATCTCACTACACAATCTGATTTGTGGATCTGGATGCGACCTCCAAACCTGAAAATTTTGCTAAAAGGGGGATGAAATCTGAAGTGTCATATATAAGTAGTCTACTCCTGTTTGAGCACTTCTACTGCCTGTTTTACTAGTCCAAAGAAGAGAAAGGATACCCCTACTTTAATGTTTACTTGTTCCTGTATCTATTTGGATTCGAAGAAATACCAATTATGATAGGCTATTGGCTGGCGGCAACGTCGATCGTTAGTGACTGCAAAGGATATTAAAACTTGATCAGGCCCTAGTAATACTCTAGACAAAGATGTGTCAAGACTGTTGACTTAAGATGCATCCCTTAAGCCCAACTTGCTGGTCACCTGCTTATCAATGACAAAACCTGTCTGAGGTTAATGAAACGTTATATATGTTGAATGTTGACCATACCATCTTTTTATTCAACTCCTGAATGTAGCTGTCTATAACAAAAGTATTGCATCCATTTCTAAACCTATTTCTTTGTTGTGCTTGGGAACTAATGCCTGGTTTTCTGCTTCTGTTTCTGACATTCACTATACCTTATGCAGGTTTCTTTTCAGCTTTTACTCTTCCAAAACTTTGCTCTTCCTACTCCACCCAGATTTCCGGATATGGTAATAATTGTCAATCTCTATTCTATTCACTTTGAATTAACCTCTTTACATTGATGTATTGCTCTGGGTCAAGATCCTTCCTGAAACTTGCAAAATGGAAAAAGTAGTACTCCACCTTTTATCTTACATAGGGCCAATAGTTCTACTAATCTATTCAGCCAAATAGTTTGTCATAACTGGCTCACTTAAATGTAGTGCTGGAAACATGATTTTTTTTCCTTATGCCACTCTACTTAATCTTGTAACATATGATTGATCTTAAACAGGCCTGGTTATCTCTCCTCGCCCTATTAAATAGCAACTCATTTGGACTAAATGTCTGTTTGACTTTTCGTTGGGAGAAGTGCTACTAGATACTGCTATGTAATTCAAAAGTTGATAGAATCCTTTCCTTAGTTATCAGAAGGCCATACTATAAATTGAAGAAGGGCTTACCGAAAGCCCAACATCTTGGAAGTGTGAAACTTTCTTAGTACTTGAATATAATAGTATTGTTTTCTAATTGAATCTGAACCTTAAAGGCAAGTTCTGGGTCCGAAGATTTGGAGATGCCTGGGAATCGTGCTCACAAAAGAAGGCTGTAGCTTTTGGCATGTTCAGTATTGTTTGGAACTTTTCCTCTGTCACCGCTCGCATTTGGGCAGGTATTGAGGGGGAATCCTCGCTTCTTTGGTTTCATTAGTTCAATTTTTTTTTCCAAACTTGCTACATAAATAATTATGGGTTTTTTCAGCGTTTATGTTGGTCGCTGCTGTCCGATATTACCAACAATCAACAGTACGTGCTGAGTGGTCGGAAGCGGAAACAGAAGACAAGAATGGTGTCAATACTGAGAAGCAGACTAGTGCCAGAGAAGAATCTTGGATGAGAAATAGACGTCAAACAACAGGTGTGGGTATGAAAAAAGCAATGTGAAGAAAGACGAGCTATAATTGGCTGTAATTTGATGAAAATAAACTTGAGCGGGTTGTACATATGATTGAACGACGCCCATTATAATCATTCTGTTTGTGTTTAGTCTGCAAACATATAAAATAAATAGAGAACAAGAACATTTGCTACGTACATTACATCTGATAATCCCTTCAGCTATTTCCCGGAAACAGATTTCCTGGTGATTGTCTAGTTCAAGCAATAACGTCCTACCGTAAATATGCTTGTTTGGAAACGAAAACAATGTGAATATCATAACGTTAACTTATGACCAGGATGGAAAGACTGTACCAAAAAGATGTTGCGTTTCTCCAGTTTCTGCTCTATTTTTCTTATGTTCGATAATATGTACTAGTTGCGTAGATAGAATAGGGGCAATGAAACAGTATAGGCTGAAATGTGTAGTATTATATTCGTTCACGATGTAGAGATATTTATATATCAGGTTACAAGAGTGTTTTGGACTATACATAATACTGGCTGGGCCGGAGACATGAATTAATAATCGGCCTACTAGATTACCGTCCACTAGTACATTTAATTGGTTTATAACTCTAGTTATTCGATTAATAATCCCTACTATAGAGTAAGCTATTCTCTAACTTGAAAACCGAATTACAACAACATTCTCTTCCTAGAGTAGCCCATTCCCCGACTCGCTCTAACCTAATATATATATGATCATAGATGGGGCCGACTCAGTCTCAGCCTAATATGTGGGCCGACTAACCTCAGCTATTTAAACTAGGTTTACTTATTTTATTTTTTCGAATAATAGGTTGACTTTATTTTGAATAAATGTAATATTGCATTATAATATAACTAGCGCCGTCGTTTTTAACATTTATTTTTTAGTCAACATTATCTAGTTTTATCTACACATATTATCTCCTCATTTAATATTTTTTCTTACTTTTTTAGTAGGATCCACACTCTCCCCTCACATTTAGAGCTTTATTGAAACGCAGGTTTTGTTGCGTTATCTTTGAGCTTCCATAGAGCTTTTGAACGAACGCACCCTAAAACTGTCCATCGTAACACTTAAACAGTAAAGTGTTCTTCTATTTTCGACTAGTCTCTTTTTCTTTTTCCTTTTTTCTTTTTGAACCCGACTAGTCTCTTATAAGAAAGCCGTTACAGATTATGAATTTACGTAACTTGTAAAACTAACAAGCAACAACTGATCTATCCATATGAAAATAAATCATGTGCAACTTTCCCCAAATAGCTGAAGTGAAGATGGAAAATAAAATTCTGGCTTATACGGAATATATATCATGTTGGATCTAACACATCCCATGGGGGCAAAAGCAAATTGACAAAAGAACAGCTGAGCGGATAAAATGAATTTGTGGTCGGAAACTCTGAAGGGAATCACAACTGCAGGTAGGGTGAATCATATCACGATTCATTCATATATTTGAGTCACATGTTATGTGTCTAGACTGACACCCATTTGCATCTCACATGCAAACTGATGAATGTCGACAAGATCACGCTACAATCATTCCTTATTTTTAGTTTTTATTTTGGTATCGACGCAAAACAGTAGATACATGCAAGTGGCAATAAGCCGAATTTGAAGTTTTGTAAACTCACATGTGATCTGTGGACCCAATGAACATATTAAAACATATTTAAAATCGAAAATGAAAACCAACAAGATATATTATGAATTATGAAAGAAAAAAGGGGTATATTATAAATTTTCCGCACTTTTGTACATTTAGAACATGTTTAGAATAAACCTAAAATTCAAACGAAGATGTGATATAATAACGATGTTAGGAATTGTAAACAACAATCTACTGCTTTTACTTTCATATTTAAACCGCTGCATAGAAGAGTTACACTTCCCCTCTATGAGCGCCGCCTTGTAGTCATCCCCTTAGCGTGGTTTTTCTCCGCACGTCTGAAACCATACTCTCCGTTCAATAATAACTGTCATTTTAGAAACTTGCACACTTATTGAGTAGTAGTTCTTGGCTACAGTTGGGTAGCCATAGTGGCTACATCCCAGCGCGTATTTTTTTTTCTTTCTAAGCGCGCGTGTCTTTATTTTTGTTTTTTTTTTAGATTTTTTTTCCTTTTTTCTTTATCATAAAACTTTAAATATTGTAACTTTTATATATAAGTTCAAAATGAAAAAATATTATATCATTGTTCACCTAAATTCAAGCTCTACAAAATAAGACCAGTCATGAATATATTTTGATAACTTTTTAAAAAAAAATTTACATGTATGGAGCATAGAGCATAAAAGAAAACTTGTATAGATGGTCATGCAAACCTGTACAAATGTTCACTAAAACATGTACATCCAACGTGAAGACATATACATTTCTCGCATTAAAAACATATAGATAGTTATATAAACCTGTACAAATTATTAATATGTACATCCTTAAATTAAAACTTGTACATAAGGAAGAACCACTTGTACAGACGGTCATACAGACATGTACATATGACCATACAAACATGTACAGATGTTTATTAAGAACATGTACATTCTCACATTTAAACATGTACATCGCACATTAAAACATGTACATTCTCACATAAAATATTGCATACATCCTCACATTAAAAATCATGGTAATACATGTAAAAATAATTTTTTTAAAAGTTGTCAAATATATTCATAGCTGATCTTGTTTTGAAGAGCTCGAATTTAGATGAACAATGATATTTTTTTTCATTCTGGACTTATATTAAAATTATAACAATTTAAAGATTTGTAATAATATAAAAAAAGTCACACAATCTATGCGCATACGCGCGCCTAACACAAAAAAAAAAAACAAAGCGCTGCATGCTACATGGATGTAGCCATCTCCTGTACATGCACTTGTAGCCAAGTAATTGCGTTAAGAAAAGTAGGACAATAATGTATGTGCCCCTACTTTTTACTTTTCCATTTAGATAATAATTACTTTTATATTGAATAGTAGGAGTAAAAATGGAAAGAAGTGTGTCAAAAAGCCAGAATGACAGATATTTTTAAACAAAAATCACATCCTAAAACGACAGATATTAATTAATGAAGGGAGTATGATTTATCACCAGTTTCAGGTTGTAGAAACAAAACTTGTATCCTTTGTTTCTGAAAAGTAGATCTTAGGTGGGAGAAAGTTTTTTTTTTAAAGAAATGAATCTAATATTTAAAAAAGATTAAATCTTTGGTTAATGAAAAATGAATCTTATTATAAATGCATATGATAAATATGAATTTTTTATTTATGAGAAGTGAATCATAATAAATCTTATGTTTAAGTAAAATTAAACTTTTTATATTAAACGATGTGAATCATTTATTTTTAGAAATAATTCTTTTAGTTTGAAAAAGTAAATGTTAAAGAATATTCATTTATTAATGAATAAGGTTCATTTTATTATTAAAGATGATTTATTTTGTGAATGAATAAGCTTTACTTTTACAATATGTAATGTGTACACTCATTCTAAAACATAAAAATTTTAATTTGACTCAAAAATATCATAATACATCTGAAAAGTACAAATTATTTCCAATAACTATATAATATATTTTATTTACACTTATATTTTATAAATTATAAAATTTTATAAATTTTTAGAAAATAATACACAATCATAATCAACCCATAGTCTCTTTTCCCAAAAGAATACACACAATTTCTATTTCTTTTTCCTTCAATAGCTGTTGTCCATATGGAATGGTGTAAACATCACGGTCTCTGTATTGTATATAAATTATAGGGATACATCATCAAAAAAGTCATCCAAGTGAACCGAAAACTAGGAATCCAACTGAAAAATAAATTATTTGTAAATATAATAAATTACATCTACCAGATTACATATTTTGTAAAGTTTTCTAGTAAAAATGTGATATCATAGCATTTTGATTAAGCCAGCCAACATACCTCTATAAACATCCACCTCCTCCGGTGCATAATCCCACGTAGACCGCTCATCGCCTGCAGGCTGCAACCCCTTCCACCAGAAGCTGCACATCTGACCAATCAGCACTACCTCTTACCAATACTGATCCGTGATCAGCCAGCAGCCCGGTCATTTTGATGGTTTGTAATTTCTCTAGGTGAACACACTGATTGGCCAGCCCATTTAATTAGCAGCTATTTGTATGGTTTGTGATGGTTTGAAGTCTAGGTTCCGTTGTTTATTTTGTGTTGCGTCATTGGCATTAATCTTTTTTGTTATACTACTGTAAAAATCGCACGTTTCTCCAAAAATAACAGATTTTCAATGCAAAAATGTCAATTGCATTCATTCCATACCATGGGTAAGGTCCATTTTATTGATTTTGAGGATTGATAGCTGAAAGCTCATAAGAGTTGATATATGGATTGATGATTAATTTTAAAATTAGATAATTGTGTAAAAGTTAATATAAACCAGCTAATAATGATATTTTAAATAAACTTTATAAATACATCTAAAAGAATAGACTGAGCCTGATCATCTAAGTTGATAATGAATAAACCAGATGAAATTGTGTAAAAGAATGGAACCTAACTCTGTTCAATATGTTTATTTTATGATTATTTTAATCTGACTGTTTTATATATGACAATATATTATTTGAGGAGAAAATATAACACACAAAATAACCTCTTTATATTTTCATTTATGTCATTAAATATGCCATATCAACACCGAATGGAGTCGGTAACTGATTTTTTTTTTTGTTTGAAAATGAGTGGGTAACTAATAATTGAAAGCTAAGAAACATTTATGTTCGAATCCGTAATCAGTAAAAGTTGATCAGTCTTTCCCACAGAAAAAAAGATTAATAAATGGTTATCGGTATCTCCTTGCTTTCGTTTCCGTTTTCCGGTTAAAAGTCTGTCAACTCATCTCTGTCCACCCAAATTAAGATGAAATGGTCATGTCACCTTCACGAATTTGGTGACACTTAACTGAAAAATGAAAGAGAGCGTCGATTATCCAAACGGAAGTCTGTCAACTCATATGTCGGTTCTTACCGGCGCCTGTGTCGAGTTCTGGTCTTAAAATTGTCATATCTTCTTCGTTATAGCTCCGTTTTTCGATCCATTTACGTCGACGCGTTCACCTTTTCGTCTACTTTGTCATGGTATACTTTGCTGATAATTTTTCTGAAGTATGTATTATTTCTTCTTAAGCACAACATAAACTATCATCGACGTTGTTCGAAATTGTCTATCAACCACTAATTACATGTCCGTTGAAGAAGAATCTATTTGAAATTCATTGAACGTGTCTATCATTTCCACCAATTTCACATCCATTGACGAAGAATCTATTTGAAATTATCAAAATTTCCTATCAATATCAATATTAACTATCATTAACTTCTTATTCCATAGTAAAATAATCAAGCATGTTCTATTCTAATTAACAGATGAATTGGACACCAATCTAAATAGTTAGATGTATCGACATTAACTATCATCGATGTCTTGTTCAAACTTACCTATCAATTCCACTAAATTCATGTCCATTAAAGAAGAATTTATTTGACAATCATCAAAATTGCCAAAAAATGTCATCGTTGAAACATATTATCAATACTTCAAAAGCGAGATCGGTTTGTAGTCGGAGATTGCTTAAAGAATGTCATCTTTGAAACATATTTTCAGTACTTCAAAAGCGAGATCGGTTTGTCGTCAGAAATTGCTCAAAAAATTTGTTTTTTTATAACAAATGAAAATGTATACATCTTTGAAACATATTTTCAATACTTCAAAAGCGAGATCGGTTTGTCGTCAGAAATTGCTCAAAAAATATTTTTTATAACAAATGAAAATGTATACATCTTTGAAACATATTTTCAATACTTCAAAAGCGAGATCGGTTTGTCGTCGGAGATTGCTCAAAGAATGTGTTTTTTATAACAAATGAAAATGTATACATCTTTGAAACATCTTTGAAACATATTTAATACTTCAAAAGTGAGATCGGTTTGTCGTAAGAAATTGCTCAAAAAATGTTATTTTTTTATAACAAATGAAAATGTATACATCTTTGAAACATATTTTCAATACTTCAAAAGCGAGATCGGTTTGTCGTCAGAGATTGCTCAAAAAATGTCATCTTTGAAACATATTTTCAATTATTCAAAAGCGAGATCGGTTTGTCGTTGGAGATTGCTCAAAAAATGTGTTTTTTTATAACAAATGAAAATGTATACATCTTTGAAACATCTTTGAAACATATTTTCAATACTTCAAAAGCGATATCGGTTTGTCGTTAGAAATTGCTCAAAAAATGTTTTTTTATAACAAACGAAAATGTATACATCTTTGAAACATATTTTCAATACTTCAAAAGCGAGATCGGTTTGTCGTCAGAGATTGCTCAAAAAATGTCATCTTTGAAACATTTTTTCAATACTTCAAAAGCGAGATCGGTTTGTCATTGGAGATTGCTCAAAACAATAGTTCTATTGATGATCTTCTACTAGACTGCAAGAGCGATGAGGAAAGACTAAAGAAGATCAAGACTTCAAAGTGTGCAGTAAATGATGACGACAAACATGAACTACTTCATATTGACGATCTTCTACTAGACTGCAAGAGCGATGAGGAAAGACTAAAGAAGATCAAGACTTCAAAGTGTGCAGTAAATGTCGATTTTTTAGTTTTAAACAGCAGGGATTTTCCATATACACTAACATCTATCATTACCACCGATTCTACTAATTAATTCATTTCGACAACTGATGCCCGAAATGCATTCCACAATCCTCAAATGACTAACATGAAAACCCTAATTGGACGGTAAATGGTACAACTTATTCGACACACGCATCATTTTAAATCCCAGAACAAACAATTCAAATGACTAACACGAAAACCCTAATTGGGGGGTACATGGTAGAGGAAAAGAAGAAATCTGATACATTTTGACAGGAGAAGTGAGAGGATGAACAGTGGGGTTAGGAATTAGTCTAGGTTTTAGTGCTAATTGTGGGTGTGTTAGCCCTTTAGTGTATCATGATTCTCGTGGATTCTATTTAGTGAATTCTTTTAAGAACAACGAGATCGGTTTGTCGTCGGATATTGCTAAAAAAATGTCTTTTTTAAAGACATTTAATTGTCATCTTTGAAACATATTTTCAAGACTTCAAAAGCGATTCTACTTCGGAATTACATACTTCGACAACTGATGGCTGAAATGCATTCCACAATCCTCAAATGACTAACATGAAAACCCTAATTGGAGGGTAAATGGTACAACTTATTCGACACACGCATCATTTTAAATCCCAGAACAATTAACAATTCAAATCACTAACACGAAAACCCTAATTGTCGGTGCGTTAGCCCTTTAGTGTATCATGATTCTCGTGGATTCTATTTAGTGAATTCTTTTAAGAACAACGAGATCGGTTTGTCGTCGGAGATTGCTCAAAAGATGTTTTTTTTACAAATGAAATTGTATACATCTTTGAAACATATTTTCAATACTTCAAAAGCGAGATCGGTTTCTCGTCGGAGATTGCTCCTAAAAGGTTTTTTTCTATAACAAGTGAAAATATATACATCTTTGTAACATATTTTCAAGACTTCAAAAGCGATTCTATTTCAGAGTTTCATTTTCAAACAACATTGTTCGCATGTCATTTCTCATAATGTTACAACTTATTCAACACACGCATCATTTTAAATCCTAGAACAATTAACAATTCTGTTGACTACCAGTACATGAAATCCAAATGTGTTTGCACTAATCAAGTCTGTGTTTGCACTAATCAAGTCGGGGGACGTCGTCTCCTCGTACTAGCCCTGAAGCGTGCATTGTGTTCCCTACGGTCCGCCTCAGCCCTGCTTCGTTTTACTATCGAATAAGAAGTCAATGATAGTTAATGTCGATAATGATAGTTAATATTGATATTGATAGGAAATTTTGATAATTTCAAATAGATTCTTCGTCAATGGACGTGAAATTGGTGGAAATGATAGAAACATTCAATGAATTTCAAATAGATTCTTCTTCAACGGACATGTAATTAGTGGTTGATAGGCAATTTCGAACAAGACGACGATGATAGTTAATGTTGTGCTTAAGAAGAAATAATACATATATCATAAAAATTATCAGCAAAGTATACCATGACAAAGTAGACGAAAAGACGAACGCGTAGGCGCAAACGGATCGAAAAACGGAGCTATAACGAAGAAGATATGACAATTTTAAAACTGGAACCCGGCGCAGGCGCCGGTAAGGAAGGGGGCCGTTCGTCTTTTCGTCTACTTTGTCATGGTATACTTTGCTGATAATTTTTATGATATATTTTTTTACTTATATAAGTACTTCAGAATCCTTCTTTGTTTTTTTCTAACCGCTTTTAATAAATTTTGCCTACATTAGCCCCTAAATTGGTCATTTTCTGACTGAGTGTATTGGAATTCCGACTGTGCGTAATGAAATTTGGGGTCACATCGTAATATGTTATAAATTGTGGTTAAATATAGTAATTTATGAAAGATATTAAAGCAGGGGCAAGATCGTAAAGTTTTTTTAAATTCCGACTGTGCGAAGTGAAAACACGACTGAGCGTACGAGTTCAGTAAAATAGCCCCTACCTAGCGTAGCCAGAGTTATCCTGTTATCTAACCATATGTTTTAGGATAAAAACCGTGTCATTCTTTTCAACCAGGAAGGAACCCGTTAGAGCCAGACGCGCCAGACGTGACGTTTAGAAAAGTGAAATATTTATTGGGAGTGAAATAGAACGGAAAAACGTGGAGTTTTTTACCCTACCAACGAGTCTTAGCTATAACTATATGTAGTCATCTTTGGCTACATTTTTCATGGTACAGTTTATGTAGAGTAAATGTACATATTTTATAAGTTTGTTGTACAGTTTATAAAGTTAGTATGTACATTTAGTATAAATTCAGAAATATCACAATTCACTGTATACATGTACATATACATCCGTACAGTTTTAAATGATCACATGTACAATTTTTAATGACCAAATATGCATGTAGGTAGCTATCTAACCAAGAAATTGGGTTACACTACTATACGGCTACTGCGGTACTGCTATCCGTAATAATTGGCTGCGAACGTATCAATAATTCAAAATACAGAGCGCGCCAGAAAACGTCAAAAACCAACAAAATCAGACCGACTCCAATGTCCGACGGGGGTAAAGTTGTAATCTTCATAGGCAACAACCAACCGGCTTCGTCTGCTATTCCAGTACAATAATTGAATCCCAACAACGTTTTAGATTATAACACGTGTCACACAAACAATTAGATCACCACCGTCGATTCCAAGTGTTTCCCCACCTCAACCCCATTGAGGGCGAGGGGCCAGGCAGCCAATTCCCCCAATATAAACCCACACGGTCCCGGCGGGATACAGAGAAAAGAAAACAGAGAAAATAGAAAAAAGCTAAACAAACAGGGTGAGCCACTTAAAGAGAAAGAGACACAGGCGGTCTCAACAGTAGACGAGGAGAGGGAATCAATCTTCCTAAGGGAATGCATAGAGATGAGAGATTGCATTAGATTTCGCAGCCACGGATACGGTAATAACCATGTTGTCGGCGGTCGGAATTGCCACCGCAAGCACGTCGAGGACGGGTAGACTATTCGATCATCGTCTCCTTCGTATATTTCTTCTCTCCAATTAAATTCTTCTTAATTTTCTCTTGTCCACACGTTTCCTATCCTAGCCTTTTTCAATTACCTCTTCAATCTCACCAATCCACCAATTCAATTGCATGAATGAAAAAGTAGCTGTACTACTACGTAATCATTCCTACCTACAAAACTTGTAAGATGAAAAAAGACACGACCTATATGACGGAGTTTACACCAACAGCAATAGCGGAAGATAAACCACCATGCGATGGTGGTGGTGGTGGTGGTGCACCGCCGGTGGTGCAGGGGAAGTACGAACTAGGTCGAGTTTTAGGCCACGGGACATTCGGTAAAGTCTACTTAGCGCGGAATGTCGAGACCGGTAAGAGTGTAGCGATGAAAGTGATAGGGAAAGAGAAAGTGATAAAAGTCGGGATGGTAGAGCAACTGAAACGTGAAATCAGTGTTATGAAGAAAGTGAAACATCCAAATATCGTTGAGCTTCATGAAGTGATGGCGAGCAAATCGAAAATCTACTTGGCGATGGAATTAGTTCGGGGAGGTGAACTCTTTTCCAAAGTTGCAAAGGGACGGTTACGGGAGGATGTTGCTAGATCTTACTTCTCACAACTTATCTCCGCTGTGGATTTCTGTCATAGTCGTGGAGTTTATCACCGTGACCTCAAGCTTGAGAATCTGTTACTCGATAATAATGATAACAAAAATACTGTTCCGGAATCGGGAGATGGTAGTAGTACTAGTATCGATGACGACAGTAATTACATTCTCAAGGTAACTGATTTTGGTCTGAGTGCATTATCCCCATCCGCAGCATCTGGCGGTATGCTTCATACGACTTGTGGTACACCGGCATACGTTGCGCCTGAAGTTATCGCAAACAAAGGCTATGATGGAGCTAAAGCGGATATCTGGTCATGTGGAGTGATACTCTACGTCCTTCTTGCTGGATTCCTTCCTTCCAGGACGATAATCTATGGCTATGTATCGTAAAATCTATAAGGCGAGTTTCAGATGTCCTCCGTGGTTCTCCCCGAGCGCGTAGGCTTGTCACTAAAATGCTGGATCCAAACCCGATGACAAGAATCACCATCGCTAAAATCATGGAAGCACCATGGCTTTACAACAAGAAGATCGAAAGTCGGCTTCGTGTTCTGATATTGTCTCCAGATCTTTTATCAGTCCTGAATTCTACCGATCTAAAGATTCAGATCGGCGTGGTGATGGTACTACTAATAACGATGAGCAGGATCAAGAAGATGACAATGAGTCTATCAATGAACCACAGCCGGAAACACTGAACGCGTTCCACATAATCTCACTTTCTCAGGGGTTTAATCTGTCACCATTGTTCGAAGAGAAGAAGAATAAAAAGTCGATGAATCGGTTAATAACTGGTGATGATATTACCGATCCGATAGAAGATGATAACAATGATGATGAAGGAAGTGAGCTGAGATTCGCTACGTCTGGATCTGCAAGCTCGGTGATATCGAAACTAGAGCAAGTGGCGGCTAATACTGGTGGAAGGTTTCAATTAGTGGTGAGGAAGAAAGGGGGAAATTGTAATGGAGATCATGTTGATGGAGGAAGCTCAACGACGAGTATGGTGAGGTTGCAGGGGCAACAGAGTGGAAGGAAAGGTAAATTGTCGATTTCTGCTGAGATACTACCCATTGCTCCGTCAGTGTTGGTTGTTGAAGTTAGGAAACAAAAGGGTGATACACTGGAGTATAATCGGTTCTGTAATCAGGAATTGCGGCCTGCGCTTAAGGATATTCAGTGGAAATCTTCGCCACCACCGCCGCCAGCGGCTGGCTGATGAACGTTGACAGTAATAACAATATTGCTGGCTGATGTTATTTCCATGGTGAACTTACTATTATCTCATTGTATGAATTTTAAGTTGTTCGTGTAGCAGCTGTTAATTTGTTTGTTGGGCATTGACTTTGAAGAAAAAAAGTGTTCTGTTGATTCGTTGTGTGATTGGTTTTCATTCTTGTTATTATCGTTTGTGTTTTTCTGCCTCAGCCAAGCAACGGAAGTTGGGAAGAAAATTGTTTGTGGTAAATCAGTTTCATTTGTATGTATGTGCATTTTCTCTTCAGTTCAATTTATAAGTTTATGGTAATAATTTGGATTTCCTACTGTTTCAATCAACTACTAGTAGCACATAATTGCAATTTGGACATGATAAATCGATTCATGAAATGGGGCATTTTCGGTCGATGCCGTCAGATTCATATCAACCCTAACACCAACACATTTAAAATATAATTAACCTAATTCAACCTATTTTTTTACGCAAATAATACCCAAACAACATGTTTCATTTAAAATATAATTAACAATTTAACATAACCCAACACAATCATAAATGGCATATTACATAAGATTAAATTGTATACATTTAGTATAAATACATCACTTTTCAAAGTAAAGAAGCTACTTTCCACAACCTCTGGATAGCATTATATAATATATTTAATTGATATAATCACATACCCTAGGTAGCATTTGATATATCGCTTTTCAAAATACAGTAGCTACTTCTAGAACTTAATAGACATGAAGTATTATACTTATCCTACTACAATATCATTCATAAAACATATATCTGCTACTTTTGTTCACCATTCTACATCATCTAAACAACTCATTTGTGTTGTATCATTTAGAACAAACCAAAAGTAGATATCATTCAAATGAAACAACATCTTGGAGTAGTTATCTTCACATCTGCAACTGCAAAGCTGATTGAGTCAAACTAAACAAATAAGATGTGAAGTCAAAACTCATAAAATAATTATTTGATATACAGAGCTGGTTTGGCCGTTTGGTTGGTAACATAATGAAGTGTGTGTTATTTTTAAAGATTGAATAGTCCAATTGGACTTGGGCTGATTGATAAAATATTTTCCGATTAAGGCTAAAACGTAGTTTGGTTTGAAAATAATTTTCGGGTTGGGTAATGGGTTCAAATCTCTACCTTAACCCAACCTACAAAATTAGCTTATTACCCTAACTCAACCCAAAAAATAAATGGGTCAATAATCAAGACCCTAACCTTCATAATCATGGGTTGGGTTCGGGTCAGGTTTCGGGTTGGGTCAAAAGTGCCAAGTCTAACTAGGAGTGTATTAAGTGGTGCGTACCAATCAACAGGAAACTTAACCAACTTCTACAAAAGTGTGTTATTTGATATTAAAGGACCTTTATACCCTCTACAGATCTCCGATGCAAAGAGGGATCATGCATATGTTCTTGCCATTGTTCTTAACATGCCAACCACAATCTCCGGTTCACGTTCACGCCACTTCGTTATCAAAGAGCATAAGTTTGTATTGTAATTGACTTAAAATCTACTGTGGGTTGGGCTTACAATTACAGGGGGCCCATCATTCGAGGGGGTTTGGGGGGGGGCGTAGCCCCTCCATCTTGCGGAACGCTGGGGGGTGCGGGGAGAAGAAGATAAACGTAGCCCCCCCCCCCCATATCGGGTTTTTGTACTTTTGAGATGAGTCTGTCTATATATTAGATGGTGTTTTAGGGTTGTACACATGGCTCCTGCACTTATGAATTCGAAACCCTAAAATGAGTTTCCTCACCTTTGTTCTTCTCCTTCGTTTTTCTTCTTCGTTTTCGGTCATTGTTCACTCAATTCTACAACAGTTTGTGCAACAGTTTCATTTTTTACACTAGTTTCCAAATGTTCGGGTTACAACAATCAATTTCTTCTTCACCGTCTACAGATGCTGACAAATAGAAGAAACATTGCCGCACTACAGATGCTGGTGGAAGGTTTCAATTAGTGGTGAGGAAGAGAGGAGGGAGTTGTAATGGAGATCATGTTGATGGAGGAAGCTCAACAACGAGTATGGTGAGGTTGCAGGGGCAACAGAGTGGAAGGAAAGGTAAATTGTCGATTTCTGCTGAGATACTACCCACTGCTCCTGTCAATGTTGGTTGTTGAAGTTAGGAAACAAAAGGGTGATACACTGGAGTATAATCGGTTTTGTAATAAGGAATTGCGACCTGCGCTGAAGGATATTCAGTGGAAATCTTCGCCGCCACCGCCACCAGCGGCTGGCTGATGAACGTTGACAGTAATAACAATATTGCTTTTTTTTTTTATAGTTAAAAACAATCTGGGCTGATGTTATTTCTATGGTTAACTTACTATTATTATCACATTGTATGAATTTTAAGTTGTTCGTGTAGCAGCTGTTAACTTGTTTGTTGGGCATTGAATTTGAAGAAAAAAAAGTTTTCTGTTGATTCGTTGTGTGATTGGTTTTCATCCTTGTTATTTTATCGTTTGTGTTATGCCTTAGCTCAGCAACGGAAGTTGGGTACAAAATTGTATGTGGTAAATCAGTTTCATTTGTATGTATGCGCGTTTTCTCTGCAGTTCATTGCGTAATCTTATGGTAATAATTTGGATTTCCTACTGTTTCAATCAACTACTAGTAGCACATAATTGCAATTTGGACATGATAAATCGATGCATGAAATGGGTCACTAGTGGCAATTTGGGTCTAACCCAACATTTAAAATATAATTAATCTAACTCAACCTATTTAAAATTCTTAGACCTTAACCCAACCCATTTTTTACACAAACAATACCTCATATTACTTTGACACAATCATAAATGGCATATACATAAGATTAAATTGTATACATTTAGTATAATATATAGCTACTTTGATAGACCACTTTTTCAAGTACAGAAGTTACTTTCCACAACCCTTGGATAGCATTATATAATATATTTAATTGATACAATCACATTGTAACACCTCGGATTTTCTAACCTTTTATTTGGTCAATTTTTTTACAATTCAAGTTTAATATTAGTAAGCAGCGGAATCGAAACCTAAACCCGGGGCATTATTGCCACACTCGCAACTAAACGAGTGCTAAGGCCTAAATAATTAACTCACTAACAACCTATTATTATTAATAAAGTAAATACAACGCCTATTAAAATAATTTCCTACAAATGTAGAATTATCAAGCCAAAAATAAAATCCAACTATAAATAATCAGACTATGTGGAGTCGCCTTCCCAAACCCCAAGGACTTCATCGGTACCTGTGGCAGAAATCCAAACAAACATAGAAAGGGCCACGATAAAGTCAGAAAAACTGAGTAAGCTACCACTTCACTACGTAAAAATCATTTTCTCTTTAGAAATCATTTTTAACAATATAACCACACGTCATACAACTCATTTCAACAATATTAACACACAACAACAAAATTATCATAACTGAAAAATACTTCACATTGGATTTCTTTAGTAACCCAAAAATATATTAGTCAAATTATTTTAATTATCTTCCTTATCCCAACGCGCAGCCAGGACAAAACAACTTTACTTTCTCTTTGGGTACAACACGCAGTTGTAACCCGGACCCCAACACGCAGCCGGGAATCCAACCAAGCCACTAAATCCTTAAGTGTGCACACCCCCCAATAGTTCAAAGGACTAAGGGGTAGATCTAGGGCTAACTGTGTCCTAGTGCGGCCCACAGTATCTCAAACTTATGCGTCCTAATGCGGCCCGCATTTATCATCTCATTCATGTGACCTAATGCGGCCCACATGCACCATGGTTTTCTCCTCTTAAAAATTCTTTTATTCGTTATTATTCTTTACCCTATAATCTCATCAAGATCCACATATTTCACCATAAATAAATTATGATATCATTCTTATTGAATAAATGATACAATTTTCACAAAATCATTTCGTTAACGATTTCACAACAATATCAGTTGATCTCATAAATAAACTTATAACAATTTTCCATCAATCTCTTTTAGAAAATATATTTAAATAACCACTGATATCCATTATAAAATAACACTCACATAAGAAAATGAAATTATCACTAACACTTAACACTTCAATCTCAAACAATGATCACACACAAAATTCACATCCACGTGAAAATTCTTATTATAAATATAATAAAAATTAGTGAACGTAGTAACTTACCTGATATTTAGCAACGATTCGCAACAACCAAGCACGAAATCTATTAATGTTGTCTTTCACAAATTCGGAGCTCTGCTACCTACGCGCCGTGGATTACGTAGGAAGAAAACTGACTTATCTCTCCATCTCTACTTTACCCTTTTGTGTGTGAGTTGACAAGCTGGATCTTCTTCTAACTTTTTTTTTATTTTTGTTATGCATGTGTAGAGAAAGGAAATGAGGCGTATACTATGTTTTTTCTGTTTGTGCCTATGTAAGTGATGTGAAGGTAGGGATAAATGATGTATATATATTTGGTTTTATTGTGTCTGTAAACCGAGAGAAAATAAAAAGGAAGGAAGGAGCAACATCTTGTTGTGTGAATCATAAAAGGATGTAAGAGAGAGAGCTGGCCGAAGGAAGATGAGAAAGATAGAAACTAAATTGGATGATTAAGATGAGTAGGACGACAACCCTTATATAGCCGATCAGGGAATCTAAAAAGTGAGGGAATGCGAACCGGAAGGAAACCCAAGAGAAAAAGAATACCAACCAATGATCACTAAAGTGAATTAAATTGCTTAGTTAAATTAAAGAAAACTAAGGGTTAGGAAATATGAAAGGTAAAATTCATTCATTAGTAAAGTAGGAAATATCAAAGGGTAAAGATGGTTTACTGATTAAAGTAGGAAATATGAATAGTTAGAACTAGTTCATTAATAAAATCAGAAAAACTCAAAGGATGAAACCGATGGATTAAAACTAACTTATTTAGTATAGTTCAATTGAAGTAGTATTTAAATCGTAACATTATAATTATTATAACTCCATTATAAACAAATAAATATGCTAAATAATTAGATATACACAAGGATCATTGTTATGACATTAAAAATCACAACCGATTTACTTTTAAAACACAAACTATCTTTATTATATAGTATGCTCGTAAATTATAGTATAATACCATAAACTATATATTATGCTCGTGAACTAATATACTTATAAACTATATAATAGATGTATTTTAAATCAACATTACTCTTTGAATCATATCATCATTATTATTATTACTCCATTTTTAATTAATAAATATACCAAGTTAGCTTGAGAAATACAAGGATCATTAATAAAATAACAATTGGTCCAATTTAAACAAGTTATTTGTTAGAATGAATTCTCTTTAGTAAATAACAAACGCGTAACCTTCATAATACATATATAAATATATACATTCATATATACTATACTTGCAAACAATAACATGTAACCTCGCAAATTATAATATATACTCGTAAACTAGAAAATAAATGTATTTTAAAATTTAGGGGTATTTCATTATTCCCCCCTTAAAATAAAGCTTCGTCCCCGAAGCTCGATCTCACCCCACTAACCAATGGTCCCACTAAGAAATTATCAATTGTAGCTACTTTACACTAAGGTTTATATCATATCTCTAACCATGATAAATTTGGTTATTGCCGCCTACCTCCCTTAAAAGAATATTACGTCCTCGTAATTAACCTTAGAATTAACTTTTACCTGACTCAAAGAGATGAGGAATAATTCGATAAGGTTCTCCACTGCAAGAAATCTCGCCTAAGTTCACAACCACAAGACTATAATTCATTCAAATAAAATTCCTATCATTGTCAATAAAATACACTTCACTATGGAGTTTCAATCATATAACATTCATTCTATATATTATTCAATAAAAGGAATTATTGTAAATCACAAAATTCATAACATTATCACTTGAGCATCATAGGGTTTTAACATTTCATAAATTCCATCAAACTTGACTCATATCTAAAATCTTCATTTATGCCTTTGTGTCAACATATACCGCAATCAATATTACACACATCCCTTGGATAGCATTTGATATATCACTTTTCAAAATACAGTAGCTGCTTCTAGAACTTAATAGACATAAAGTTTTATACTTATCCTACTACAATATCATTCATAAAAACATATATTTCCTACTTTTGTTCACTCTTCTATATCATCTTGTGTTGTATCATTTAGTAAAAGCCAAAAGTAGATATCATTCAAATGAAACAACATCTTGGAGTAATTATCTTCACATCAGTAACTGCAAGGCTGGTTTTGTCAAACTAAACAAATAAAATGTACGTGAAGTCAAAACTCATAAAATAATTGTTTGATATGCAGAGATGGTTTGGCCGTTTGGTTGGTAATATAATGAAGTGTGTGATATTTTTAAGGATTGAATAGTCCAATTGGACTTGGGCTGATTGGTAAAATATTTTCCGCTTAAGGCTAAAATGTAGTTTGGTCTTAAAATAATTTTTGGATTTCAGGTTGGGTTATGGGTCCAAATTTCTACCCTAACCCAACCCACAAAATTAGCTTATTACCCTAACCCAACCCAAAAAATAAATGAGTCAATAATCAAGACCCTAACTCGCAGAATCATGGGTTGGGCTCGGGTTGGGCCAAAATTGCCAGGTCTAACTAGGAGTGTATTAAGTGGCGCGTACCAATCTACGAGAAACTTAACTAACTTCTACAAAAGTGTGCTATTTGATATTAAAGGACCTTTATACCCTCTACAGATCTCTGGTGCAAAGTTTGGGACCACACATATGTTCTTGCCATCGTTCTCTACATGCTAGCCACGATCTCCGGTTCACGTTCATGCCACTTCGTCATCAAGAAGCGTAAGTTTGTGCAAAAGTTCCATTTTTTACGTCGTTTTCCAAATGTTTGGGTTACGGCAATCAATTTCTTCTCCATGACCTATAGATGCTGACAAACAGAAGAAACATTGCCGCATTACAGATGCTGCCCCAGTTAAAGTATCTTCTCCACCGCCTGCAGTAATTGGTTTTACTAGATTGTAATCTGCCCCCTTTCGAATTCAATTTATGATCGAAGGGAAATCTACCCCTTTTTAAATGTTGAGTTTGGTGCAAAAATAAATGTGAACAATCAGAGAGTAGGGATTTTCGGGTAAAAAGTAGTCACCATATTTCGTCGACAATCGTCGGGCAGCCAGGGTAGATAAGTAAAATCGTATCAACTTTTTCCCCTTCAGAAGAGCTTAACCAATGAACGCAGGGTTTGTTGTGTTATAATAAAGGTCTAATTTGAGCTTATTCAGCACAATTCGGTGTGGGTGACATCCTCAAAATTGTGGTTTATCGGGCAAATCGTGGAAAGCCACGAGTCATTTAGATCGAACAACACCTTAGAGCAGGATTATCTAAGAACTCAAAATGGGTTACTAGCGTTCTCTCTCATATTTCTCTTTCTTCCACATCATTTTAAGAACCATATTTTAACCTTTTATTTTTCATCTATGTGGGTCCCTTAATTAGGTTCTTAAGGGTTCTTGTGGAAGAACCCTCTCCCATGGGTTCTTAATCTCTCTCCCACATCTCATTTACACCTTATATTTTTACTTTATGTTTTAGCCAAGAACCCATAAGAACCATTGATAATGAATACAATTTGGGCTGAAATCTTCTAATTATCTTTACTCATGTGTGAGTGTGGGTATTTCTTTTCTTTTTATTTTATATCTAAATGGAATGATGCTATTGATTTCTAAATAAAGAGAAGAATAAGAAATTTCAATAATAATATTTTAGTCATGTGTCAATTAGGAAGTGTTAAGAAACTCAAAGAAGAAACACTAGTACAAAAAGGCCCTACTTTGGCGGTTGTAAATGGCCTATTTCGACGGTTAGAACCATCGAAATAGGTGTTCATTAGAATCAATAAAATAAAAGATGAAGAGAGTCATATGAAGAGGATGAGGATGAAGAGAGGCATAGGAGCAGAGGATATATGTTCACCAGTTAGAGTTACGGTATTATAAAAAAAAGAGTCTATATACTGAAAAAGAAAAAAGAAAAATTGAGAAAAACGTATTTCGGCGATTATTACTAGAAAACACTAAAATACTTTTTTTTTTAAAAAAAAGAATTCTCAGGGCTCTATTTCAACGATTCCTTTTATTATCGCTGAGATAGGGGTGCCGAAATAGACTTTTTTCATACTAGTGAAATTTAAGCTTATGGATGCTCTTAGGCTAGATTTTGAATGTCTATTAGTAGTGTGACGGTTTGCTTCTTCCCACAAAATGTTTCCATCGTCTTAGTATTTTTTTTTCTCATATTTGATAGCGAATTTATATTATTTTAGGTAGTTCCTACCTCGGTTCTGCGTTTGTTTTTGTGTTTTGTCCCAATAACAAGGAGAGTGTAGAATTATACTATGGATTTAAAGTGTAATATTAAAATAATGAAGTCAAGATAACGTTTATCCATATATATATATATATATATATATATATATATATATATATATATATATATATATATATAACAAGTTATATTTGAATATAAGTAAAGTATACATTAAAAGATATTGATTTGCTAATTAAAACCACATAATTAGTTGTATAGTTATAGGTCTCTACATCGTTCATGATTTCCTATCTGATATGTACAAGGCATGTGTTAGAAATTGACGCCTCCTTATGTTTTGCATGATTGAAGATCATCGATACTGATTTATGGAACGGCAGTAATTTTGAACACTTGGCGGACCGTGGGTTCTTACTTTATCAATAGGGTATCGATGATTAAGATAGGGACGGACCGTTTTAAACCCATAGGATCTAATATTTTAGAGTACATATACATGTAGATATATAAATATTTATATATTGATTTTCATACTAATATTTAAAATATTTTATAATTGACTTTTACGATTCTTCATTGTTGTTTTTCTAAATAAAAACTATTTTTAATTGTAATTTTTTTAGATAGTGCTATCGACTCACATAACTAGTCTATCCACAAATTTTAAACCAACCTACAAAATATACCTATTAGAAACCAAAATGCTCAAACAAACAAAAACAAACTAAGTTTGAAGTGTAGTGAAATTTCTGAATTGTTGTTAATTCAAAAAAAGAAAATTATTTGGACTAAACTACATCAATAGTTGGAATATTTTCTGGAACAAATAGAACAAAATGACAACTAAGAGGAATTCAACTCTAGACCATTAATACTACTAGTTCTTAACCACTAAACCACATTCATTACTTGATAGTTATGTCATTTTATTATATTTATACAAGGTTTTTATTATTACTTTATTAAAAAGTTATGGGATCCGGGCCATATTGGACCCATATGGATCCGCCCCTGGATTAAGAGTGAAAATTTTACCCCGCACCGAGAGTCCTCATTACCAAAAGCAGTAAAGGATATAAATCATACATTCATAGTTACGATCGGATTGTGGTAGGATTAGAACCGCATAAGATCATCCTCTGATCACCATTCGATCATATGATTCTACTATATGTCCCATTCATCTTAAAATAATCTATATTCTGAATTGAAATGATTATAGTTAGTATTCTTTTAGAATATCGATACCCAATTCAGTAGGCGTTTACTTTTAAAAAAAACATGAATGATTGTTTAAGGAAAACTAGACGAATTAGTAAATGAAATAATTATTTCTATTGTTAGACATTGCGATATTCAAGACATAAATTATTAGAATGAGCATTTGTGGGAAGAAATATTGCAAAAGTAACAATTTAAAAGTTTGAGTATGTAGGAGGGAGATTTTTGACGGAAAATTATAAGAGGATAACGTTTGAATGAGCATTTGCTGGCGGAACAGATTTGACCAAATCTCAACTATTGATTTTATTTACTTTAATCTCACGGACATGGATAATAGGGGTGGTAGTTACTTGATACTTCGTCACTTTTTTATCCTCATATGAGAAACTCGTTGTTGCAGTAATTAACTTACTACATCTCCTTTTTATATTATAATTTTAAATAGTGGCGGATCCAGGATTTTGATGTCGGGGCACAAATATAGTTTCATCATATGAAAGATAAAGTTTAATACATATTAATGAATTTAAGTGCGATAACTGAATATACAAAAAACTACAATTGTCCCCTTCGAATTTTCATGTTTTGAAAATGATCAATGATAACATCATCAGAAACTTGTAAAAATACATCCTTTTCAATGAATGTGACTAAACAATCATTTAAAAATTGATCTCCAATGCTGTTACGTAGTTTACTCTTCACAAAAGTCAATGCAGAAAATCCTCTTTCAACACTTGTCGTCGCTACCGGAAGAACCAACACTAACTTCAATAGCTTATATACTTCTGAATATATAAGATGCTTAGAAGTCTCCACCAACTTCATTGAAAGTTGACCAAGATCTTTTAGGTTTGAAAACCTAATATCTTCTCGCATATCAACAATGAAGTTATCAAGCTGATACTCAAAGTTGAGTATTTCAATGCTTGTAAAGTCACCTTGATATAATTTTGACAACTGTAGCACCTTTTGCTTGTCAAAGGAGGAGAATGAATTGACTGGGCTCAAGCAAGCCATGCAAGTAAGCAACTCCAAATTTGTCTCATCAAATCGATTGCTGAATTCTTGAAGCTGAAGATCAATGACTGCAAGAAACACCTCAATCTGATAGTGATGAAAGTATGTGCATTGTTGAGCAAATCTCTTAGATCTTCCTTGGGGAACATATGTAGCATTCATATCTAGAACTTCAATCTTATATTCAGAGCGAAAGTCAAGAACCTTGGGGAAAAGTTTTTCCCACCTCATCTCTCATATTTTGAATCTGAAGCTTGGTCATTTTGACAATTGACATTGCATTTACAATATCCAGATCCCTTCTTTGTAAAGCAAGACTCAGTTCACGTGTGTACCCAAATATGGCGAGCATCAAGTGAGCCATGAAGACAAAGTCAAACGATTCAACTTTAAACAAGCAACCTTGAGCTTTTGCTTGATCTTCTCATGGAACACTTCCCATTTTGTAAAGAACATCAATTATATCTGGATATAGAGAAACAACACTTAAAATTGATTTGTGATGAGATCCCCAACGAGTATCCCCAGGTCTACTCAAGCCAGGCTCTTAATTCAAACTTTTCCCAGTTTCAAGAGTTCCTTCTTCCATGGCCTTGGAAACTCTTTGAGTATACCTTTCTCTGAGCATTTCTTTTCTTTTACAAGAAGCACCAACCACATTTAGCAAAAGTGTCATTGAATCAAAGAAAGTCAAACATTCAATATTCTTCTTAGCAACAGCAACTAGTGTTAACTGAAGTTGATGAGCAAAGCAATGGATGTAATAAGCACTTGGACTTTCTTTCAAAATTAGAGCCTTAAGTCCATTAAACTCACCACTCATATTGCTAGCTCCATCATAACCTTGGCCACGAACTTTAGACAAACTCAAAGAATGCTCCATAAGCAAAGAACACACTACAACTTTAAGTGATAAGGCTGTGGTGTCACTAACATGCATAATTCCAAGAAAGCACTCCACTACCTTACCCTTACTATTCACATAGCGTAGACAAAGAGCCATCTGTTCCTTCTAAGATACATCACTGGATTCATCAGCCAATATCCCAAAACATTCATCACCAAGATCTTCCATGATAACTTTAGTAGTTTCCTTAGCACATGCATTGATAATATCTTTTTGAATTGAAGGTGAAACCAGTTGATGGTTTTTCGGAGCATTTTTCAAGACTACTTGTCCAACACTAGCATCTATTTCCGCAAGCCATTTTAGAAGTTCAAGAAAGTTACCTCTATTGTTCGAATCTTCACTTTCATCATGACCACGAAATGCCAATCCTTGCCGCAAAAGGTACCGCAAACATTTCAGTGAAGCTGTCAATCGAGCTTTATATTATGCCTTAGTGTGATCAGATTGCTTCTCAAATGCTTGTATGATTGATCTGTTGGGGTTCTTGAGAGATTCATACTTCTCAAAACATAGATTGTGGCGACTTCTAATGCCACCCACATGCTTCATCAATTTCTCAACTTTTTTCCAATTTCTGAATCCTTCTCCACCAAACAAATCCTCTCCAGTACCAACACTAGTCTCAACATCACTCTTGAATAGAAAACAAACAAAGCAAAATGCAGCATCCTTTTCAACACTATACTCGAGCCAAAAATACTTATCATACCACATAGCATTGAACTTACGCAATTTAGTACCACACTTTGTCGTTGGGAAGATTAATCTTGGTTGGCATGGACCTCTAAGTATGTATGCTCGTCTTACAGCATTCTGCTCATTCACATGGTATGTCGTGATTGCTCTTCTTAGTCCTGGATCATGTGGAAGGAGACTAACATCATACATGATTTCGTCACCTTGTAGTGACATAGCATGTGCAATTGAATCATCATCCATCTCCATTTTATCTTCGCTTGCTTGCCTTTCGGGAAGAGGCTCATTATGTTCTTGAATTTCTTTTGTTTTTGCTTGAGTAGAAAATTTAGTAGCAGATGAAGAAGCTTCTTGAGATTTTCTTTTCTTTTCAAACAAAGATTGAATAGTCTCAAGCTTTCTTGCTGATGTCTTCATTTTTAATCTGAAAACAAGTTTGAAGCATATGTAACACATAAGCGATCTTTGTAAGTCTACTCTAAATTTAAAATTAGTAATTAAATGTGACAATACAAAACTATCTAGTGCATGTAAAATCAAAATAAAAATCATTTAGTACTTAATTTTACAATAATAACAACTCATAAAAAATCATATTGTTAACTTAAGAAACGGTGAGAGAGTACTAATTATTTCATAATTCAAAATCATGGAACTATATTTAATTTGGAGCATTAAATACTAATTTATCATTATAGTTAATGAGCTTTAAAAAAATATTACTACTTACTGTTGCTTGCTAGCCGTCGTGCGTGAGGGTTTGGAAATTGGAATTTGTCCACTGTACTGAACTCACGTGAAGAATAAATTGAAGATGGAGAATCTGAAAATTTGGAAAGTGGATTGGAGTCCACTTTGACAGCGTGTAACATGTGATGTGGTGGATAGTGGGTGGGTGAGTGTGATTAGTGGCGGATCAAGGATTTCATTGTCGGGGGGCACAAATATAGTTTCATCATATGAAAGATAAAGTTTAATACATATTAATGAATTTAAGTGCGATAACCTAATATACAAAAAACTACAATTGTCCCCTTCGAGTTTTCATGTTTTGAAAATGATCAATGATAACATCATCAGAAACTTGTAAAAATACATCCTTTTCAATGAATGCGACTAAACAATCATTTAAAAATTGATCTCCAATGCTGTTACGTAGTTTACTCTTCACAAAAGTCAATGCAGAAGATCCTCTTTCAACACTTGCCGTCGCTACCGGAAGAACCAACACTAACTTCAATAGCTTATATACTTCTGAATATATAAGATGCTTAGAAGTCTCCACCAACTTCATTGAAAGTTGACCAAGATCTTTTAGGTTTGAAAACCTAATATCTTCTCGCATATCAACAATGAAGTTATCAAGATGATACTCAAAGTTGAGTATTTCAATTCTTGTAAAGTCACTTTGATATAATTTTGACAACTGTAGCACATTTTGCTTGTCAAAGGAGGAGAATGAATTGACTGGGCTCTAGCAAGCCATGCAAGTAAGCAACTCCAAATTTGTCTCATCAAATCGATTGTTGAATTCTTGAAGCTAAAGATCAATGACTGCAAGAAACACCTCAATCTGATAGTTATGAAAGTATGTGCATTGTTGAGCAAATCTCTTAGATCTTCCTTGGGGAACATATGTAGCATTCATATCTGGAACTTCAATCTTATATTCAGAGCAAAAGTCAAGAACCTTGGGGAAAAGTTTTTCCCACCCGTCATCTCTCATATTTTGAATCTAAGCTTGGTCATTTTGACAAGTGACATTGCATTTACAATATCCAGATCCCTTCTTTGTAAAGCAAGACTCAGTTCACGTGTGTACCCAAATATGGCTAGCATCAAGTGAGCCATGAAGACAAAGTCAAACGATTCAACTTTAAACAAGCAACCTTGAGCTTTTGCTTGATCTTCTGATGGAACACTTCCCATTTTGTAAAGAACATCAATTATATCTGGATATAGAGAAACAACACTTAAAATTGATTTGTGATGAGATCCCCAACGAGTATCCCCAGGTCTACTCAAGCCAGGCTCTTGATTCAAACCTTTCCCATTTTCAAGAGTTCCTTCTTCCATGGCCTTGGAAACTCTTTGAGTATACCTTTCTCTGAGCATTTCTTTTCTTTTACAAGAAGCACCAACCACATTTAGCAAAAGTGCCATTGAATCAAAGAAAGTCAAACATTCAATATTCTTCTTAGCAACAACAACTAGTGTTAACTGAAGTTGATGAGCACAACAATGGATGTAATAAGCACTTGGACTTTCTTTCAAAATTAGAGCCTTAAGTCCATTAAACTCACCACTCATATTGCTAGCTCCATCATAACCTTGGCCACGAATTTTAGATAGACTCAAAGAATGCTCCATAAGCAAAGAACACACTACAACTTTAAGTGATAAGGCGGTGATGTCACTAACATGCATAATTCCAAGAAAGCACTCCACTACCTTACCCTTACTATTCACATAGCGTAGACAAAGAGCCATCTGTTCCTTCTAAGATACATCACTGGATTCATCAGCCAATATCCCAAAACATTCATCACCAAGATCTTCCATGATAACTTTAGTAGTTTCCTTAGCACATGCATTGATAATATCTTTTTGAATTGAAGGTGAAACCAGTTGATGGTTTTTCGGAGCATTTTTCAAGACTACTTGTCCAACACTAGCATCTATTTCCGCAAGCCATTTTAGAAGTTCAAGAAAGTTACCTCTATTGTTCGAATCTTCACTTTCATCATGACCACGAAATGCCAATCCTTGCCGCAAAAGGTACCGCAAACATTTCAGTGAAGCTGTCAATCGAGCTTTATATTCTGCCTTAGTGTGATCAGATTGCTTCTCAAGTGCTTGTATGATTGGTCTGTTGGGGTTCTTGACAGATTCATACTTCTCAAAACATAGATTGTGGCGACTTCTAATGCCACCCACATGCTTCATCAATTTCTCAAATTTTTTCCAATTTTTGAATCCTTCTCCACCAAACAAATCCTCTCCAGTACCAACACTAGTCTCAACGTCATTCTTGAATAGAAAACAAACAAAGCAAAATGCAGCATCCTTTTCAACACTATTGTAACACCCATACTCTAATCGGCTCCTAATCATCTTACTTAACAATATAATCGCAGCGGTAATCTCAACAATTGAACTGCTGGTGTCACCGTTCTTACTCGCCCATACGAGTAATAACGTGCTTCCTGATATACTCTTAAATACGAAACAATTTCTCGCAGTGACAACAAGAGATAGATCTAACCTTCCCAAACCAATATAAAATACATTCACAGTGAGCATTCTAAGCATCCCAATCCTATACACGTTTCTAAGTTCGTATCAAATGCAACAGTGCATATTTAAACAACTGTAATTAAACTACCCAGCGCGTCCCTCTCTTTGCCGACACCGGAAGCTGCATACCTGCAAAAATGGTTGTTTGTGGTATGGAATCAGCCCCTGCTGAGTATGTTACTACATGACTGTCATGCCCCCTCGGACCCTCAGTTATTTGGTCGAGAGCATACAGTTCATTTTCATGCAAGTAGTTTAATGTTAAAACTGTAAAGCAACAATATATATTGTAGTAAACTCAAATAACAAACAAGCCCCCGGCTTCACACATCACATCGTAACAAACCACTGAAAGCATTACAACGCTTGTACGAGTACAAAGACCCTATCTCAACAAACACTTGATAGTTCATAACTGAGTACGGCGACTCACTCGACCAAACGATCCATAATAATCCACTCATGAGCACAGCGACTCGACTCAAGCAGTTCACCAAACAGACAAGAGTACAACGACTCAATCAAACCAATTCACCACACACAATATGAGCACAATGACTCGCCTCAACAAATCCACCAACATACCACACATAACCACAAAGCACAACCAATGAACAACAAGGCGAAACAATGAGAATTATAAACGAGTATAAACTCTCGTCTTTGGCATGCAAGCCCAATTAATGTTCGCCTAATGTACGAGTTAATATAGTCGTTCGTAATTGTTCAGTCAAGTCTAATGACAACGTCTCGTTAGAACGACGTGTCTCTAAGTTACCCATCTCTTATGGCGGGTCACCCACGGCAGTAGCCACTCCAGCGGTAGAGTATCCATCCTACGAACAATCTGTAGTTCGTTGGAAATTTATCCTGATACTTACGGTTACCACACGGTATCCTAGTATCGTTAACGGATCACAGTTCACAGCAAGAGCCAAATCCTCTTGATAAACTTATCTATACCATCGCATTGTTTTATTATTTTTCCTAACACAGCAGACTAAGGTCGTTAGTCCAATCCTGAGTATGTCGACTCGGGATCCAGTGTTAGATACGAGAGCGGCGTTAAAGAGGCCAGTGCTCCGTATAAGTCTCAGATAATATATATATATATATATATATCTATCTTATTATCCTGATGCTACAACGTTTTTACTTACGTTCCTTATATTACACATATAAGATAGCATCATTGCCGCTAGTTCGTTTTATAATATGTTCTTATATACGAACGGTACTGTTATCGTACAACAGTAATAATAAAGCAGCATTAATACACAACTCAAGCATATTAATTCACACAAGCAGACATTCAATCTTATCACAGATTTTCACACAATGTCTGAACTGAGGAAATCCTCAGAGACAATCAAGCCATATAAATAACATACCGTTCACCCTGAAAGTATTACGGTGGAGTATGAATCTGCTAAATTCTCTGGTGATCCTCGAGACGCCTCTTACGATCTATAAATATGCATCACACTATGCATCAGCATCTCGTACTAACAATACACTACGACACTCCGTACCGTTACTAATCCACCCCGGTTTATTCCCCGTTGTTAACTATAAACGTCTATCGGGTTTTCAGTTTAACTCAGGATTAGGAAAGACGTCATATTTCATGCGTGGTTACGTCGAGTATATTAATATACTTAACTTTAAACGTTTACTATCACATGTAATTTAATACACATTTGTATATCATATAGCTTGTCACTATATTGCATGTATAATCTTAATCGTTCATTATACATCTCACCTTAGTATTTATTTCCCTAAGGTTTGTTTTTTTCCAAGTTTAATGTGGTATAATTCGTATTTATAAATACTTTGAATTATATGAATCCTTATTATTCCATGTACACTCCTAACATTAGAACTTCCATATCTAATGTTTGTAACTCTTTTTCCTTTTACCTTATATCATTTTAAATTATGTTAATACATGGTTATTGAACCATATTGTATTTTTCCACACCATAACATATATTTATTTATATACATGTATTAATGGACCATTTGTTATATGGTAAATCTTTATGATATATTCATTCTCTTTTAATGAATATTTCTTATATTATAAATGTTATAACCTTTATAACATTGAAAACCATATTATAAATTTTTGTTCTAAAATTCCCATTAATTCCGAACAACATTTATTTTCTTGAATATTACAAAATCCACCACATAATCATTATAATGTTATATTATAGCTATATAACATATATTATGACATTTATGTCATTAAAACAATTATAACCTATAGTATAAATTGTTATAAAATACCAAATGGACCATAGCCTTTTCGGTTTTATTAAATCCCACCATACTTTCAGATTATACAAATCAATCCCAAATTATATTCCATTGTCACACTAATAATATATACCTTATATTATAATCCTTAAACCTTAATATAATTATAACCTATTGTTTTAAAGGTTTATAATTACCGACCCTAGGTCTGTTTTAATTAAATTCCCACCACCAAACTTTGTATATTTACCAAATCTCCCCAATTTATAATACATAGTTTTCTAATATCATTAAAATATATTATACATATATCTTTATAAAATCTTGTATATAACTCCAAAAATTACCAAACTATACCAAAAGGTTATAAATATCATTCCTAACCTTATACTCTTATAATTCACGGTTTTTACCCACATGTTACCCATTTGTAACAATGTTATAAAATATCATATATTATACTTATATAATTCATATTAACTCCAAACTTAACCAAATAAATTCCTAAAAATTCCTAATACTCCATGAGTGTATAAAATACCATTTTATACCCAAAACTTTCGGTAATCACACATATACCCATATGTTATGTAATTTTTACATTTTAATACATAACTTAGTATGATTTGATAATTAAATTAATAAATCATCAAATCTGGTCAAAGTCTTTTGCTTGGTCAATGTTTGACTTCCAAGCATCATTTTGACCCTACTTCCACGGTAATTACATAGATTACCCCTAACTTTCCAATATTTACAATTTCACCCAAAACTATATATAATCTTATAATTTTTATATAAACTCATTTAAACTTCTAAATTTCGGCTATATCCTTTTATAGCCCCCAAATTTAATTTAATTACACTATAACCCCAATAATATGCGGTAATGCATATTTAGCATTTAAACTTAATTAAAAGCTTATAAATGCATAAATAAAATGGCCTAAAGTACATGGCCTTATTACAAACATTGGCTTATAAAATAAATTACACATAAATGTCCATAAAAACCTTAAACTCTCGGCCCTTACACATATATTTTCTTTATTTACCAATTTTCCACATAATGTCTTAAATTTGACAATTATGCTAATTAATTAGTTATAAAATTTATTAAACCATTCCTTAATCACCTAAGGTCAAAATAAGACCTTAAATACCTTGTTCACTCACGGCACAATTATACACATATGTATAATTACATATTAATATACCAAGTGAAGGTTTAAGTGATTTATACCTTGTTTTGCCTAGTTAAGGCCTTGTTGGCCACGCCCAGCTTAGGATAAAATTCCACAGCATCATTTACATGTTTTCAAACAGCAATTAAGGCATGGTTAGTCTCCAAGCAAGATCTAACCATAAGAAGTGTTTAATGTCAATTTTCAAGGTAAAAATTACCTTAAAATACCAAGGTAAACAAGGTTGGTCTCGGCCTGTTTTTACAGTAGGCAAAGAGTGTTAAAAGAGCTACTAAAACCAAGCTTTAAACTGGTATAACTCAGATTAGAAGATAGCTAATCTTTACCTTGTTTAAAATGCCTAAAATGGTGTTTTTGGCTTGGATCTGGTTATACTTCGAAGCTCTTGATGTACCAACTGGATAAGTATGTTAAGATGAAGATTATAAGCTTAGAAACAAAGTTTCACAGCCGAATTTGAAGGGAATCAAAAGATATGTGCTTAAAGCACATTTTTATACCTTAAGAACAAGATTAGCTTTCTCCACCTTCTTCCCTTGTTAATGCCGATATACCCCCTCCATTTAACCTCCAAAACAACCTAAGAACATTGATGGAAGTGGTTGATGCTTTGCTCCATGGAAAGAGGAAGAAATTGTGAAGAAAATGAACATTTAAAGGCTTAATTAGCTTACCAAGATCAATTGGTGTTCTTCTCTGAATTTTGCTTGTTCTTACCGTCAATGGAGAAGCAAAGAGAGGAAGGGAGCTGCTGGTGTTGGCTGGGATGGAAGGTGAATGAAGAAAATGAGTGAGTTTGCTTTTTAAGACATTATTGTTACTTTAGTTACTTTTTGAATTGATAATTAGATGACTCATCATAACAGCTGGTTAATTGATTGAAGATTGATAATTGAATGGGTATTACCACTGTAGGAGGGCGGCAGCCTTTGGTCAAGGCAATAGGTGAGCTTTGACCATGATTTAAGTTAAGTGAAGTATTAGTTGTTATTTTTGGGTACTATTCATACTAAATTGTCAATTCTTGATTTTATTTTTAAACTTTGATTTAGACTTTATAATATAGTCTTCATGTCACATTAATGTTATAAAGAACTTATTATAGTCTTTACAGTGACAAAAGTCATTATCTTAGAGCTCATAGACGAAAAACGTGCTTTAAGGAGTTTTAGTGCACATTTTGAGTCGCAGGGTGTTTCTGAGCTCTGTTTTCTTTGAGAACAGTTTTGTTGTGTTCCTTACATGATATTTGATCATGGTATCCAATTTTATATCATTAGAGGTCGTTGGACCTTTAAGGTATTCTTAGAGCACATTTTTGCCCTATTTGACCTTGAAGCATGTAAATGCTGTTTTTGTGTTGGAGTGTTTTCAAACAAT
>CM041780.1:179812111-179831873 GCA_023374045.1 Limonium bicolor | reverse complement strand
TCTGTAACATTAACAAGGTTGTTGTAGGAATGTCTTGAAGTTAAGACACTGAGAAAAACACTTAACTAAGATGCTAAAGCAAATGGGGGCGAACTGAAGGTCATACTATAACTAAGAAAAAGAGAAAGAAGGAGGTATATCAGTTTTTCGATTTTGAGTTTTTCTGCAACAAGGCAGTCTCTGTTTAATGGCTTTTCAGTAGCCCTACCTGGGCTGCCTTGGGTTGTCTTAGTGTTAGATCCATGACAAACATATATCTAAGTAATACTGTTATGTAAGTTGGGGGGAAGTTGAGAATCGGAGGGTAAACAAAGAAGAGAAATCAGGTAGGAGGAAGTTTATCAGTTTTCACAGTTTCGGTTCTTTTCAGGTTTTCATTTGTAGAAGTTTCTGTGCGATTCATACAGGAGTTACATGAGTGTTGAATTGGGCTGCTTCCGAGTCTAAATATAGCTAGAACAAGTGGTTAAATAAGTGAGTACCTAGGGGTAAGTTAAAGGTCAGGTTAAGTAACAGAAAAACAATGATAGAAGTAAAGCCATAGCAGTTATTTTCTGTTCAGTTGTACAGATCTGGTGTAAAGAGGTCTTAGAGGGGGATACCTTATTGCCTTGGGCTAGATTAGAGTTTTAAATATATTAAAGCATCAAACAAAGAAGATAAATAACTTGAGGAAAGAGATTTAAAGGCAGATGCATGAATAAAAAAAAAGAGAAGATAGTCGATTCAGGTTTAAGGTCTCAGTCTTGTTCTCTGAACTGTAAGTACTGGTATGACTGAAGTACTAAAGGACTGAGAGTGTGTACTGGCTATGTACTTTGGGACTGTTTTAAATGTAAAGACACTGGATAATACACTTGGTTAGGGGGGCAATCAAGTTGAGGGAGAATGGAAAATCTGTACCGAGAATAAGCAGGAAGAAGTCAAGAGGGTATATCAGTTTTCAGTTTTTGCAGTTCTCTTCCTGTTCAGTATGTGAAATACAGTAGTGGATCTAACAGGGTTGCTTTAGGTTGTTTTGGTTTGGAATATGACTAGAGCACTTAGCTACATAAATGAGTATTTGGGACAGATCAAAAGACAGGTTAACCACCAACAGAAAGAAAACAGAAGAGAGATTATTGTTATGCGTTTCAGTTTCTGCTCCTAAAACTTAGGTTCTGTATAATCGATTCCCAAGAGTGTCAAGTGTGTTGTAATAGCTTAATAATGGAACCCAGGACTTGCTAAAAGAGTTAGTTAGGTGAGAGTAATCGCTTGAGAGTTTAGAAGTCAGGTGATACATAACCAAAGAGAGGTTGAATTGAGAATGTGCACAAAACAAGTTTCAGTTTTGTGTTCTGTGTGCTCGGTTTACAGAAGTAGTAAGAGGGTTGTAGTGGGTTAAAAAGGAACCTCAGACATTCCTAACAGAGGGTACTGAGTGGGCATACACCCTTGGGAGCTTGGAATCAGTTTACTAACCTGACACAAAAAAAAAGAGTTGGACCAATGCAGTTTCCTTTTCAGATTTCACATTAGTGTATTATTTCTGTATAACCAAGTTACAGATACTATGTGAGTGATGAATGGGTCTAGAAATGAACTAGACCTTTACTAATAGATATACCTAAGAGAGTAAACACCTTGAGAGAGATTCGAAAGATAGGATGGTCATTGAACAGAAAAGAAAGGTGAAGGAGCAAGGTATAGCAGGTTTCTGTTTTCAGTTTCTCAAAACAATATACTACCCCTGGGTACCTGGTCTCCCAAAGAATTAGGAGTGTTATCGTGGCATAAGTATAAACTCAGAACATTTCTAAAGTGCTGGATTAAGTGGCATATTCAGGTGTGAATCTTGGAGCCAATTAGCTAAAGACAAAAAAAAGGAAATAAGGAAGAGTTAGTGCAGAATTCAGTTCAGTTTTCAGATAGAGGCTGTTCTGTATAGTTGAGTGCAGAAACTAAGTGAGTGTCTTATTGGATTAGTTTTGGGTCTAAGACATTGTTAACACCCTTAGTTAGATGAATAAACACTGTGGTAAAGGATGAAACATTGACCGAACTGATTAAATACAAGAACCAAGAGAGAATGTGTAGAGTGTTGTTTCAGTTTTCATTAATATCGTAGCTTCTGTATAACTAGATTCCAGGAATGATATGAGGGTGTTGTTAGGCTAATAAGGAACCCAAACCTGTACTAATATCCCCAATTAGCTGATGGAACATTTTGGGATAAGTGAGCCACAGTTAGATACACTAAAAACACGTAATAAGATAAGATTATACACTAGAACATTATTTCGGTTATGAAACATTAAGCTTCAGTATGAGGGAATTCTAGAAGTGATGGAGGTGTGTTATTATGTAAATGATGAACTTAAAACAAAGCAATTTAGCTAAGAAAACAATACCCCTTAGGCGAATGCAAATACATCTTAGATAAACTTGTTACATACTAGTGTTCATAGTACTCTAAGTCATTGGCTAGAGGGAAGTACCTAGTTAACTTGTAAGACGATGATGTAAACGTCTTAAGGAGTAAATAAATAAACATCTAAGGTGAGTACTTGGAAAATTTTCTAAGGGCTAATATAAGTTGAAGAATCAAAAGTTCGCCTAGGGGATAACACCCGGTATAGATGAGATAAACTAGAAAAGTGTCGTCACATGAAATCATGAACTGCACGTTATTTTTTTTATCAACGTTAGGGTCGTAACGAACGCCAATCGAGACCCCGTGTGTGAGACGTCACGTGCTTCTGAATAAGGTATGGACATGTGTGGTTTGTATGTTGCCGTGTTACACGGCTTGTGTGTTGTGTGCCTTGTTTGATTATGACCACAAGATTAATGCATGAAAACGGATGTTTGTTTACCGTGCTTATTTGTCTGTTGTGAGCTTGTGTAAGGCATGTGAATGGATTGATTATTTTCCTGGCTCACCTGCTTGCTATTATTGTGCATATCGCTTGCGCGCACACAGTAGTGTAGTCCCTTCTCGTTGATGAATCCTTGAGATGTAACACAACGAACTTCGTAAACAAAACAAAGGAACTACATAAAGGGAAAACTCCTCTTAACTATAGAGGAACTCTAATGACACCCACTACGGTGTCGAACTATCAAAGACAATGATGAGCTAATTCCCGTTAGAAATGAGTAGGGAGACGGACCCTTTGTATCCGGGGTAGAGACCAATAATCTAAAAAGGAACAGGGAGACAGACCCTTTGTATCCGGGGTAGAGACCAATAAGATTAAAAGGAATAGGGAGACGGACCCTTTGTATCCGGGGTAGAGACCAATAAGATTAAAAGGAATAGGGAGACGGACCCTTTGTATCCGGGGTAGAGACCAGAACATTGGAAGGAATAGGGAGACGGACCCTTTGTATCCGGAGCAGAGGCTAGTAACATTAAGAAGGCATAGGGAGACGGACCCTTTGTATCTGGGGTAGAGACCAGAGTATTGGAAGGCATAGGGAGACGGACCCTTTATCCGGAGCAGAGGCTTGTAACATTGATAAGAGAATCACAACCCTTAAAGAAACAAGGAACGATTAGCACTTACATAATGAAGTCTCGGGGTCTAATCTATATCCCCTGACTCGGTGCCAGAGAATAAAGGAAAACATGTGTAATGAGACCAAGCAAACAAGAAAAATTCACAAATGTGATCCTTTAAGAAACAAGGAATGAATAGCACCTACATAATAAAGTCTCGGGATCTAACCTATATCCCCTGACTCGGTGCAAGAGAAGGAAGGAAAAACATGTGTAATGAGCACAAGAAAACAATACGTAATCTCTTGAATGATCCCATAGTGGGGATCGACGGTACAATATACCTACGCCCACGTCCTATGAATTACTTGGTTGTTGTTGCTACTTTGGCAGCTTATTGTGCTGGGTTGTGTGTTTGACATTGATACTTGCAAGTTGTGCTTGGTTGCTTTTTGTTATTGCTATGCTACCGATGAGTGTGTATGGTATCATGATGTGTGCTTTACTTTTTATAGCATGTAAATTGACTTAATAATTTCTACCAAGTAGTCGTGTGGCCGGTAACATGCGGGCTTCACACGTTCATACTCGGCATAGTTTTGCTGAGTCCTTTATTTTTACAGGTGACCATCTGGAACGTGACGGGGCGTAGGTGGTATGACTACCATGGGGGTAGTCCATTTGGGCAAGACTGTTAAGTAGTATGTTTTCTTAGTATGGGTGGTGACTATGTGTCACTAGACCCTTGTTGTAAGTTCGGGTTGTGTTGTTTAAGTTATTAACTATACTGTAGACGCTCGGTACTTGGGTTGTACTTTATGTTGTATTTGGACTTCGTTAAGGTTGGACTTCCAGTCATACAGACCGTAACTTGGAGTTGGTATTGTGGTCTGTCAACCACATGGGTGGTTGGCATCTGTGACACCCGGATGAAGTTGAAACCGCTGCGTAGACATCTCGTATTACCGTTAGACTCGTCGTTTAATTATTGATTGTTATTCGGGGGTGTTACAGAAAGTGGTATCAGAGCGTAGTTGCGCTCTGATGACTGGAACAGAGATGTACTGAGTATAGGAAAACCTGAATTCGGGGAAACGGGGTTAAAGGTTAGTATGTGAGGCGCGTTAGTTAGGGTTCTTCCCAGTAATTACTAGGATAACTAACAGACACATACACCCAACCCCTACGGCCCTAATTTGCTTTAAAATCCAGAGAAATAATGCCAGAGAGGTAGAAGTCTCCTCATACTCGGGAAAGCCCGATCTGGCAATTACTTAATGTCATACAAACAACCCGTGGAGAAAAGACTATACCATACAATAGACGTTGCCAAAAGGATAATACCCGTAGAGGGACCAATTTTAGCGACAACTTGGGTCGACATGCTTAGCAGTCGATAGGACCCTGCCTCACAAGCAAGGAGGACCGAAATCCCCTAAAATTTACAAAATAACTAAAGCTCAAATAAGCAATTAATTAAGCCAAGGATGCGATTGAGATAAATTCTGCAATCCGAACACTTGAGAGGGTAATTTAAGAAAACCTCTCGTAAAACAATGGGATAAGAAAATATAATTCGAGACGTAATTACACCATAGAATTGGTACGATCTATAATGAGCAGTAAAGCACAACACAATTGACTAGCACTGGAATTTATGAGACCACATGTAGCGAATGAACAAATATACATATGTACACACCCAGAAGTCTGTACAGCTGGAGGATCTGAACGATTAATCGAAAGGCTTAGAGGGTGACACTAGTCAATGAATTGATTACTAGAGCACTAGAAACGAATGGGATAAAAATTCAAATGTAAATAATTGTTTGATCGTCTAAATCGGACGTGCAAAGTTGAACTTGACCCTGGCCAGGTCAAGGAACACTACGCACAAATTGGGGTGAAAAGGTAGTCCGACACTTATGCTGATCACGTTAGTGTTGGATGACCCTCGAAACCTCCTACAAGTGGACACATGAACTACAGATCGGTGGAAATATTAAAAGTCAAGATTAAGAAACTACCAAGAAAGCGAGGTTGATGTGGATAATACGAGCTTGTAAAATCCATTGATACATAATTCGAAACTTTGAGGGTAAACACATGGGTACACAATTATGTGAAGACTTGAAATGGTGTGATGTTACTATTAACCCAAAGTTACCACATAAAATATATACAATCGCAAATCAAATACAATAGGTAACCGGTAATAGTCAATCACTTTAGTTCCTGGCGGAACAGGAGAACAATGAGGATGATAAGAAAACTAAATATCTTATGTTACACATAATTATGAACAGTAATACAAACTAAACATGTCGTTGTAACAATGACATGTTTGTAACATTCAAATATCAAGAACTAAATCGTTACTACAGAGCATACATGAATTAAAGCCAAAAGGGTCAGCCAGAAAGAACAATTCAAATGCTCACCGAGATTGTGTATAAATTAAAATACCCCTTGTCAGTTAAGAGACTATTACTCCGGTACAATTAAACCTGGCACAACCTGGAAAGGCATATTGAAGGAAAACCAAACCTGAAAGAAATCAGAGTCGCGCAGCAGAAGCTGGTGGACCGAATTTCATATTTCCTAGTTGAATAACAAGTGACATATCGGCCAGTATCTTAGACCCAGAGAGACTAAACCCCAATCCGTTGGTAGATCGGTATGAATTCCGATAAAAGTCTTTTTATACAAAAAGAAAACTAAGCCATTAACATGGTTAAGACCTATGATGAGATTATAATGTGAATTAAATTGCATAGATGCTAGAATGCCCAAGGGGATTAAAAATCTCTATCCAAGGTTCTAATATGATACAAAAGGATTACGTGGGCGTAATCCATTTTTAAGGAGGGTAGGCGTGTTTCGCTTTTGCTATGTTGTTGCTCGTTTGATGTGTTATGTTGGTTGCTATGTGTGTGAACTGTGCTCGAATTGTTTCGGATGCACTGTGATTATGAATGAATGACTTGTCCTCTTGATTATTATGAAGTACAGTAGATGAATACTACTGGTACATCGAAATATTATTGAGAATTTGGTGGAGCCACAGATGTGGCGTGGTGCTTATAAGCACAAATGGTGAAATAGAATTGTGGACCTTGGTTAGAATTTGACTATGTGTATTCCTACAACCACACGTTGGTTGGTAGGTCTGTGTGTATGGACTGTGCAGAATTGTGTGTGTATTCTGTTGGATGTACCTTGTGCTATGAATGGATGTTGTGTACCTTGGGTTTATACCTCAGCATGTTACATATACATTGCTATGAGACTTGTGTGTGAAGCCACTAAGGTGGCATAGTGTGTATAAGCACTGAGAATTACAATATAGGAGACTTGATTCTTTGGGTTATCGTGAATGAATATGGGGATTGATCCCTAGGATTAACAAGAATGGAAAAACACAAGTAAAGAGAGTAAGACTTCGGGACGAAGTCTCTTTTAAGGGGGGTAAGTTGAAACACCCCTAAACGAATTAAATGCATAAAATCATAAACGCGAGGAGACTATCCGAAAATAACGCGTTATATAATTCAGACATAAAATAATTTATGAACAATTAAATTTAGCAACGTTATATGTTAATATAGTCGTACTTATATATATGTCAGAATACGAGAATACATGTACATAACGTTATGATATTATAACGTTGTAAATAATAAATAGTAACGTTGCATAACAGCGTAACAAAAATAAAGTAGTCGCGTACATAACTAGTAACGCGATATATTATATAGTTACACACATATATAAATAAACATGTATATAACTCATACAAAAAGAAAGAAAGCAAAGGCGCTCCCGCTGAGGTTCGAACCCCGTACCTCTCATATGCCTAGTGAACGTCTTAACCGGTTGAGCTGTGCTCGAATTCAATAGCAAATACTAACAAATTAAAACTAGTAGCAAGACTACTAGGGGAACTAAAAAAAAGAGAAGCAAACAAAAACAGCCTGATTATCGGAAATCCTTCCTTCCCTGTCGTGAAATCACCAAGCCACAGGCTATGGTGCAATAGCACTACATTTCTGTTTTTTTTTTAATCAGGCCATGCCTTGCCTTGTAACTTGGGACTGCTTACACTAAATAGCCAGAGGAAAATCTGCATCGATTCCCTTGCTCCCTTGATGCCCGATGGGGAGTTTCAAAAAAAACGGGCAAGAGCCTCTTGCTGCTGTCGGCTCCAATTGCAAAAAAAAAAGAAACAAAAAAAAATATGCAACATCAACAACCATGCTGTTATCGATCAGATCTGGGCAGCAGGCAAGGAATTATTCCCACCGTCCTCTGGTAACTCGAGACCCCCATCCCCTGGTGCACCCATTAACATATCAGCTTCTCCTTGTTCTTTGTAACATCATCTGAGAGACAGCCATTTACTTCAAAGTTTGAGCACACTAAACCTGCACAAAAAAATTCCCGTTGGAACTTACACCCACTCTTGTGATTACTTCTCTGTGTCAGCCCCCCTGCCTTCTGTTATATGAATTAATGTTCCTGGCCAGCCATGCTACTTCCATGCATGCGCACGCCTCAGTGCTTACAGAAGCTCACCTCCTTTCTCTTTAGTTGATCACACGAGTCCAGATATCAACAAGCCAAAAAGAAAAACTCCTCCAACCTGTGGTACCTTCTGTTTGAAAATCCAAACCAAGTAGTACCCTAGAATACCCCTCTTACTGTCTATCTCTTCGGTGGTGTAAGATCTGTCTGAAAGATCCCTGCTCAACTCCGCTACCTTTTGTCTTCTCTTCCAAGAAGAAAACTGACAGGAGCTACAATCTGGTTGGTTACCAGCTCAAGGTAAGTCATAACAGGCCCTTATAAATCCCTCTCCTATCCTTCTGTTGTCCAAGGCAATTACAGACTACTCACCCAACTATCCCTTGTTCCTGTCATGCATTAATCAGTCATGCTGCTCAACACATTACTGAAACATAACCAGAAGGTAAAGCCTTACACAATAAATTGCAGGCTGTTCCATCCCATTTTCTGTTGCTGTTTTGCCAAGGCCTAACACTTGAGATATCTCCCCAGTAAGGTCGAGAGTTCAAGGGCCAGGGAGCATCACATCGTGCCAAGAATAAACTGAGGGGAACAACTAAGGAAGAGAGGTGAGCTGTCCCCTAATCATAATGCAACAATTTTAGTTTCTTTTCTTTTAAGTTCTGTGTAAACAAATTCTCAGGAAAATAGCCAAGTTGCCTTGGCTTCTGTTTTTGGACTGTTCGGGATTTAAACTGGGTGTTACACTTAGTTAAGTGGGGCAAAAAAAAAAAAGAGAAAGGAGGTTAGGTAATAGAAAACACAGCAACAGAAAAAAAAATGTTTACAGCAGTTGCAAGGTTCCAGTTGCAGGTTTTTCTGTTTTCTGTGTGAGCAACTTCGAGGATGGTGGCCCATGTCATTTTGGGTTGCTACGTAGATTAAACTGATATCAAGACACCTAACTGAGTAGCTAGAATATTGGGGGGAGTGAAAACCTGACTAATGAACAATGAGAGAAACAACAGTGGAAAGAAAACCAGCATCAGATTCCAGTTTCTTTAGTTTCATGTTTCGGTTCATTCCAATTAGCATTTGGGTGTCTGTAACATTAACAAGGTTGTAGTAGGACTGTCTTGAAGTTAAGACCCTAAGCAAAACACTTAACTAAGATGCAAAAGCAAATGGGGGTGAACTAAAAGTCACACTATAACTAAGAAAAAGAGAAAGAAGGAGGTATAGCAGTTTTTCGATTTTGAGTTTTTCTGCAACAATGCAGTCTCTGTTTAATGGCTTTTCAGTAGCCCTACCTGGGCTGCCTTGGGTTGTCTTAGTGTTAGAACCGTGACAAACATATACCTAAGTAATACTGCTAGGCAAGTTGGGGGGAGTTGAGAAACAGAGGGTAAACAAAGAAGAGAAATCAGGTAGGAGGAAGTTTATCAATTTTCACAGTTTCGATTCTTTTCAGGTTTTCTTTTGTAGGAGTTTCTGTACGATTCATACTGGAGTTACATGGGTGTTAAATTGGGCTGTTTCCGAGTCTAAATACAGCTAGAACAAGTGGTTAAATAAGTGAGTACCTAGGGGTAAGTTGAAGGTCAGGTTAAGTAACAGAAAAACAATGATAGAAGTAAAGCCATAGCAGTTATTTTCTGTTCAGTTGTACAGATCTGGTGTAAAGAGGTCTTAGAGGGGGAGACCTTATTGCCTTGGGCTAGATTAGAGTTTTAAATATATTAAAGCATCAAACAAAGAAGATAAATAACTTGAGGAAAGATATTTAAAGGCAGATGCATGAATAAAAAAAAAGAGAAGATAGTCGATTCAGGTTTAAGGTCTCAGTCTTGTTCTCTGAACTGTAAGTACTGGTATGACATGACGAAGTACTAAAGGACTGAGAGTGTGTACTGGCTATGTACTTTGGGACTGTTTCAAATTTAAAGACACTGGATAATGCACTTGGTTAGGTGGGCAATCAAGTGAGGGAGAATGGAAAGTCTGTACTGAGAATAAACAGGAAGAAGTCAAGAGGGTATATCAGTTTTCAGTTTTTGCAGTCCTCTTCCTGTTCAGTATGTGAAATACAGTAGTGGATCTAACAGGGTTGCTTTAGGTTGTTTTGGCTGGGAATGTGACTAGAACTCTTAGCTACATAGATGAGTATCTGGGATAGATAAAAAGACAGGTTAACCACCAATAGAAAGGAAACAGAAGAGAGATTATTGTTATGCATTTCAGTTTCTGCTCCCAAAACTTAGGTTCTGTATAATCGATTCCCAGGAGTATTAAGTGTGTTATAATAGCTTAATAATGGAACCCAAGACTTGCTAAAAGAGTGAGTTAGGTGAGTGTAATCGCTTGAGAGTTTAGAAGTCAGGTGATACATAACCAAAGAGAGGTTGAATTGAGAATGTGCACAAAACAAGTTTCAGTTTTGTGTTCTGTGTGCCCGGTTTACAGAAGTAGTAAGAGGGTTGTAGTGGGTTAAAAAGGAACCTCAGACATTCCTAACAGAGGGTACTGAGTGGGCATACACCCTTGGGAGCTTGGAATCAGTTTACTAACCTGACACAAAAAAAAAGAGTTGGACCAATGCAGTTTCCTTTTCAGATTTCACATTAGTGTATTATTTCTGTATAACCAAGTTACAGATACTATGTGAGTGATGAATGGGTCTAGAAATGAACTAGACCTTTACTAATAGATATACCTGAGAGAGTAAACACCTTGAGAGAGATTCGAAAGACAGGATGGTCATTGAACAGAAAAGAAAGGTGAAGGAGCAAGGTATAGCAGGTTTCTGTTTTCAGTTTCTCAAAAAAATATACTACCCCTGGGTACCTGGTCTCCCAAAGAATTAGGAGTGTTATCGTGGCATAAGTATAAACTCAGAACATTTCTAAAGTGCTGGATTAAGTGGCATATTCAGGTGTGAATCTTGGAGCCAATTAGCTAAAGACAAAAAGAAGGAAATAAGGAAGAGTTAGTGCAGAATTCAGTTCAGTTTTCAGATAGAGGTTGTTCTGTATAGTTGAGTGCAGAAACTAAGTGAGTGTCTTATTGGATTAGTTTTGGGTCTAAGACATTGTTAACACCCTTAGTTAGATGAATAAACACTGTGGTAAAGGATGAAACATCGACCGAACTGAATAAATACAAGAACCAAGAGAGAATGTGTAGAGTGTTGTTTCAGTTTTCATTAATATCGTAGCTTCTGTATAACTAGATTCCAGGAGTGATATGAGGGTGTTGTTAGGCTAATAAGGAACCCAAACCTGTACTAATATCCCCAATTAGCTGATGGAACATTTTGGGATAAGTGAGCCACAGTTAGATACACTAAAAACACGTAATAAGATAAGATTATACACTAGAACATTTTTTCGATTCTGAAACATTAAGCTTCAGTATGAGGGAATTCTAGAAGTGATGGAGGAGTGTTATTGTGTAAATGATGAACTTAAAACAAAGCTATTTAGCTAAGAAAAGAATACCCCTTAGGCGAATGCAAATACATCTTAGATAAACTTGTTACATACTAGTGTTCATAGTACTCTAAGTCATTGGCTAGAGGGAAGTACCTAGTTAACTTGTAAGACGATGATGTAAACGTCTTAAGGAGTAAATAAATAAACATCTAAGGTGATTACTTGGAAAATTTTCTAAGGGCTAATATAAGTCGAAGAATCAAAAGTTCGCCTAGGGAATAACACCCGGTATAGATGAGATAAACTAGAAAAGTGTCGTCACATGAACTCATGAACTGACACGTTATTTTTTTTATCAACGTTAGGGTCGTAACGAACGCCAATCGAGACCCCGTGTGTGAGACGTCACGTGCTTCTGAATAAGGTATGGACATGTGTGGTTCGTATGTTGCCGTGTTACACGGCTTGTGTGTGTGCCTTGTTTGATTATGACCACAAGATTAATGCATGAAAACGGATGTTTGTTTACCATGCTTATTTGTCTGTTGTGAGCTTGTGTAAGGCATGTGAATGGATTGATTATTTTCCTGGCTCACCTGCTTGCTATTATTGTGCATATCGCTTGCGCGCACACAGTAGTGTAGTCCCTTCTCGTTGATGAATCCTTGAGATGTAACACAACGAACTTCGTAAACAAAACAAAGGAACTACATAAAGAGAAAACTCCTCTTAACTATAGAGGAACTCTAATGACACCCACTACGGTGTCGAACTATCAAAGACAATGATGAGCTAATTCCCGTTAGAAATGAGTAGGGAGACGGACCCATTGTATCCGGGGTAGAGACCAATAATCTAAAAAGGAAGAGGGAGACGGACCCTTTGTATCCAGGGTAGAGACCAATAAGATTAAAAGGAATAGGGAGACGGACCCTTTATATCCGGGGTAGAGACCAATAAGATTAAAAGGAATAGGGAGACGGACCCTTTGTATCCGGGGTAGAGACCAGAACATTGGAAGGAATAGGGAGACGGACCATTTGTATCCGGAGCAGAGGCTAATAACATTAAGAAGGAATAAGGAGACGGACCCTTTGTATCCGGGGTAGAGACCAGAGTATTGGAAGGTATAGGGAGACGGACCCTTTGTATCCGGAGCAGAGGCTTGTAACATTGATAAGAGAATTCACAAATAACCCTTAAAGAAACAAGGAACGATTAGCACCTACATAATGAAGTCTCGGGGTCTAATCTATATCCCCCTGACTCGGTGCTAGAGAATAAAGGAAAACATGTGTAATGAGACCAAGCAAACAAGAAAAATTCACAAATGTGATCCTTTAAGAAACAAGGAATGAATAGCACCTACATAGTAAAGTCTCGGGATCTAACCTATATCCCCTGACTCGGTGCAAGAGAAGGAAGGAAAAACATGTGTAATGAGCACAAGAAAACAATACGTAATCTCTTGAATGATCCCATAGTGAGGATCGACGGTACAATATACCTACGCCCACGTCCTATGAATTACTTGGTTGTTGTTGCTACTTTGGCAGCTTATTGTGCTGGGTTGCGTGTTTGACATTGCTACTTGCAAGTTGTGCTTGGTTGCTTTTTGTTATTGCTATGCTACCGATGAGTGTGTATGGTATCATGATGTGTGCTTTACTGTTTTATTATAGCATGTAAATTGACTTAATAATATTCGACCAAGTAGTCGTGTGGCCCGGTAACATGCGGGCTTCACACGTTCATACTCGGCATAGTTTTGCTGAGTCCATTATTTTTACAGGTGACCATCTGGAACGTGACGGAGCGTAGGTGGTATGACTACCATGGGGGTAGTCCATTTGGGCAAGACTGTTAAGTAGTATGTTTTCTTATGTATGGGTGGTGACTATATGTCACTAGACCCTTGTTGTAAGTTCGGGTTGTGTTGTTTAAGTTATTAACTATACTATAGACGCTCGGTACTTGGGTTGTACTTTATGTTGTATGTGACACCCGCTGCGTAGACATCTCGTATTACCGTTAGACTCGTCGTTTAATTATTGATTGTTATTCGGGGGTGTTACATTAATTGTCTGTTATTCTGCGAAATTAAATGTGTGCGACGACTTTCAAACTAAGGCAATTTCAAATGTAAACTTGAATCGAGTTATGGATAATGGAAAAGAAAATATCAATTATAAATGATTAGTGACATCGATCATATTATCCTTAATTAACCTAAGTAAAACAAATTAGGCAGAGAATCACTAATACCATTCTCAAGATTAGATATACTTGTACATGGATATAACCTAGATGACTTCTAGGTGAATGTTAAGACCTAAAAGGCAATCACATTGAGAACTTTACTCATTATAACCTAAGAGTAGATCTTAGGTAGAGGTTACGAACCTAAACATATGGTGAAAAGAATTAAATACATGAAAAATCCAGGGTAGTCACGGACTACATGGTTGCGCATTAGTGATCACTAGAGAGAGGACGGCCGAATGGGTCCACTCAACACGGAAATTCCAACGAGCCAGATATGATCGTTGGTCGGAGGGCACTACCGTTGGTGCATGGGTACGACCGTTTGGGACGCCTTCACAAAGGCAATGAGGAAATCCAGGACTCTGTGAACCCCTGGTCAGAAGGCACTACTGTTGGTGCACAATAGTTACTGCTCCAGAAGATGAAGTATATAAGCGGGTTGTCCTAATATGACGCCCATCAAGAATTAAATGAAAGTTAACGAAAGAAAGAAAGAGACTTAAGAAACACTCTTAGTCATGGATAACGAATAAAGGGGCCTTGAAGGTTGTAGGACGGAAACCGTTCAAAAGAGAGAACTCTCGTATCGTTATCATACTTTCTTATGCATTGTTTGAATATATGCTTATTGTTGTGTGAATGTTGTGTGGTTATTGAATGGAATGTTGGTTGTTTTTTTTATATCGCACTTACAGTTTATTATAAATGTAAAATAGTTCAGCATGAAATTGGAATTACATGTTAACAATTGGGCTAATTAACCTGAGAAGTTTAAAGGTCCATGAAGATCATATAATACTATAGTAGCATGCTCAGCAGTTGTGCTGAGCCTTCATGGCCACGTATTACAGGATTGTAGCCGCTGAAGATCGACGCGAGAGCACGGGACTTTTTGGGAATAGTTAGACGTATACCTGTATGTATTACCATAGGCTTTTGTAAAACTTCACCCGAATTTATTGTATTGGTTTAGGTAGACTACTCACTGTTCCTTTTGGGATTATGTATTGTAAACTTTAGATTGGATTACGCCTTTGTCATCACTGCGGTTGTGGATTTAGTTATGTAAACGCTTTATTACTCACATAGGTGGGTAATGGCAGTAACACCTGGGTTTGTTGTGATTGTCTTTAATTTTTCGCTGCAACTCGCTTATTCTTTTATGTTAAGCACTGGTAGTTTATACGGGATTACGGTAACTTATACGGATTATGAGTAGGGGTGTTACAGTAAATGTTAACAAATACAGAGTGATATAAAAATTTGTTGTTTTATAATTATTGTATAGAGTTTATTAAGATTTGGTAACAAATTACTTATCTTATAACATTTGTTACTATTTATTTTATTTATTGTTAACAAAATAATGCTTTAAACTATAAATTAATATTTACAGAAAATGGTAGTCGCACTGCGCGTAGACCTGTCAAACGGGTTACCCGTTCGGGTTTTGGGTCATATTTTTTCGGGTCAATATCCGTTTGGGTCATTTAACTTTCGGGTCATTTCGGGTTCAGGTCATTCGGGTTCGGGTCAAATCAGGTTCGGGTTGTAATAGTGTCAGATAGAATCAGGTTTCGGTTATTTCGGGTCATGGTTAATATTTTTTACAAAATTATTAAATAAATATATACCTAATTTCTATAAGAATATACTACATATAAATTACGGAAAAGTCAATACAATGCCTATTTTGAATTTTTTCCGGATATAATAAGTTTGAATCAAGTTTTTTGTCATATTTATTTGGGTCGTTCAGGTTTGGGACAATTTATGATCACTATTATTTCATGTTATTCGAGTTTGGCTAATTTTTAATTACTATTATTTCGGGTCATTTCGGGTTCGGGTCGGTTTCGGGTTATAAATTTTTCGGGTTCGGGTCATTTGGGTTTTACCCAATCAGGTTTCGGGTTTATTATATTTAATATTTTCGGGTTTCAGTCGGATTTCGGGTTCGGATAAAACGGACGGGTTTTCAGGTTGGGTCAAATTTTGACAGCTCTAACTGCGCGTAACTGGCTTAACTAACTTATGCTGCAAAAATGTCACACTACCAAACAACGGTCTTCAAAAGAGCTACAAATATGCCAACACAAAACAACCATTAGTTTATGTTGTAAAACAGCCAGACAAAACAACTACCAGCATATGCTGCAAAACAACCTTACAGAGCAACATACACTTAATATCTAATCAGTCGAGTACTTTAATTATAAAAAACTAGTATACTTAATTTATAACAAACTCGTACACTTAATTTTAAAAAAATGTATTTAATTTTTAATTATTCGTATACTTAGTATCTAGTTAGTTCGTATACTTAATTTATACAGATTAGTATACTTAGTATCTAAGCAGTCATATACTTAGTAGGGGTATTTTGTCATTTTTTCCTTCTGGTCATTGGGTATAGTGGCAGTTCATGGACTTTTGCAAAAATATAGTGGCATTTCGTGACTTTTTTTAGTGGCATTTCATGAATTAGCCAAAAATATAGTGGCATTTCATGAAATTTTCCTTTGATTTATTATTAGTTCTCCCCTTCTTTCTTTTTGTATATCATCCATCGCTTGATTCTTTACTCAAACATAAATCACTTTGCTTATCTTTACGCTGTATGCTTTTTTAAGTGATCCACACTATAATCTCCCATAAATAGTTATATACTATAACTTAAGAAGTTCATTAATTGATTTTTAATATTTTTTAAAGTACAATCTTAATAAAACCTATGGGACAGGTCTGACCTATTATCACAGGCGGAGAATACCACACCAACACTGATTTTTAATATTGTACATACTACAAGAAGTCGTGTCATTTTTTTCTATCTTTTTTATATATAATATTAGAGCGTACCTACCTATTAAATACGGATAGGAGACCTTGGAGCTAGCGCCATATTATAGGGTGGCTCCAGGACACTTGTCAAAAATTTATTGGATGAATAAAAAATAAAGAGTAAAACATATCATGCGTGTGCATCTTCTCTTTCTATGTGTGTAAATGTGGGATAGGAGAGAGAAATAATATTTTTTTTCAAAATGTTATAACTTACAAAATATAAGTGTATAAAAAATTAAACCATTATTCATCATTTTTCGTGTTTTTCAAAACAATATGCATCATCGACATGTTTTAGTATACCTAAAATTTTATGTTTTTAGAATGAGTATATATTACATAGTGAATTTTATTCATTAACAAAATGAATTTTCATTAATAATAAAATGAACCTTATTCATTAATAAAATGAATGTTTTTAAGATTTACTTTTTTTAAAATTAAAATTCACTTTTAGAAAAAAAATGATTCACAATATTTAAAGTGAAATATTCATTTTTCTTAAATATAAGATTCATTTTTCTAGAACATTTGATTAACTTTTCTTCGACGAAATATTCATTTTTAAATAAATGAAAGGTTCATATCGTTTTTTCATAAAAAATTGTGGTAAGATTCACTTTTCTTAAACATTTGATTCACTATTTTTAAACAAAATAATCACTTTTCTTAAACGAATGATTCATATTGTTCTCGTATAAGTTTGTGATATGATTCATTTTTCTTAAATATAAGATTCACTTTTCTTAAATAAAAGATTCACTTTACTTGAACATGTGATTCATTTTTTTAATGAAATATTCACTTTTCAATACTCTTAACCACAAACCCTAAAAAACTGTCGAGTCAGTGACGACAATATAAAGTGTAGAACTAATGCCAAAAAGATTATCCTACCCCCAAACACCCTAAAAACCCCCTAGGAATGTTAAAAACGTTGAAGGTTTTTTTATAGTTAGACCCTAAACCCTAAACCACAAACCCTAAAAAACTGTCGAGTCAGTGACGACAGTATAAAGTGTAGAACTAATGCCAAAAAGATTACCCTACCCCCCCCCCCCCCCCAATACCCTAAAAACCACCCTAGGAATGCTAAAAACAACGAAGGCATTTTTAGGGTTTGTAGTGCAGGTTTTAGGGTCGTTACCCTGAACCCTAAACCACAAACCCTAAAAAACTGTCGAGTGAGTGATGACAATATAAAGTGTAGAACTAATGCCAAAAAGATTACCCTACCCCCCCCCCCCCCAACACTCTAAAAACCATCCTAGGAATCTAAACACATCGAAGGGTTTGTAGTGTTGGGTTTAGGGTCTAATGACCTCTGATTCACTTTTTAACAACCTTTGGTTCACTTTTTAACAACTTTTGATTCACTTTTCTTAAACTTAAGATTCACAATGAATCTTAAAACATATATACATACAAAAAAATTAAAATTTAAAATTCATCAAAACATATTCATGTTTGGTCTTATTTTGAAGAGCTCGAATTATGATGAAGAACGGTATAAATTTTATGTTCTTTGGACTTATATCTAATAAACTACAACATTTTAAAGTTTTATAAAAGTATAAAACACAAAATGACAAAATAGCACCTTCGCCGTGTTTGAATTTACGATTAGTGGCGGAGACAAGAGAGCTAGTAAGTGAGTGGGTGTCCCAACTCTTCTAATCATATGTCGATTTTAGTTGCAATTTTTAATTATAGAGTTCATTATTTTTAATATATTTCCGCTCCTCCCTTTAGTGTCTTGTAAAATATCACCACAATATCATCTTTTCTTTGTTATTTTTTACTATTAATATATAATCTTCATTTTATATTTATATTGTTAAAATATTTTTTGGTACGTATTAGATGAAAATAACTCTTAATATTTTTGTTCTAATGATTTAGTTTGTTCAAAGTCTAAACAAAAATTAAAAATTTTGTCAATCTTAGTAATGATGTACGATAGATTATAACTTAATCTTTTTAATTAATAACTTCTTTAATATTAATCTACCTAATGAAAATCAATTTTTATATCAAAGATAATATTTCAATTTATATTGAAATTATAAGTAATTTTAATTTATTCTAATTTAAAGTTTCTAAAATATTAAGTAATAATGTTTATTTATAAAAATTCACCCCTCATATAATATTTCTTCCTTCGGCCTTGCACATAACGTTTTTACAATGTACCTTCACAAGGTGAAGGTAAAGTTGGGCGTCGATCGCATAAATGCGAAATATTTGCCTTTATGTAAAGGCTTTTATATTAACCTTTGGATCTAACATTTTATGATGAATGGTTTAGATTAGAATGTTTTACTCATGTAATTAATTTTACATGTCCACTACAGGGACAACCAAAAATGCTAATTAAAAATAATGTCTATAATAGTAATTGATTATATGAGTAATAAATTATTTTAAATTTATAACAAAATAAACTATATAATTTTAAAATATTAACAAAAATATGATATCATTGGGTCAAACGATCCTAAATCCTAACCACAAACCTTAAAGACCGGCCAAGTCAGTGGCGACATTATAAAGTATAAAACTTCAAAAAAGATTACCGTACACTGCACACCCTAAACCCTAGGAAAGCTAAAAATACCGAAGGCATTTTTAGGGTTTATGGTGTAGGGTTTAGGGACCTTAACCCTATACCACAAACCCTAAAAACCTGTCGAGTCAGTGGCGACATTATAAAGTATAAAACGACTTCAAAAAAGATTACCCTACACCACACACCCTAAACCCTAAACCCTAAACCACCCTATGAAAGCTAAAAACACCGAAGGCATTTTTAGGGTTTGTGGTATAGGGTTTAGGGTCGTTAATATACAAAAACTACTCAATATCCATTGATTAATTCAACAAATCAATCATCTTTAACGATGCTATGTGTATATTGAATAAAAGTTTACACCTTATACTCTACATGTACGGCTATTAGGTTAAGTTTTAGATACAGACAAATGTTAACCATAGACATTAAAAAATATATGACATGTGTGTACAAATATATATGCACAGACTTATGAAATATTTGCCCTGAATGTATGTCGTTAATATACAAAAATACTCAATATTAATTGCTTACTTCAAAACTTCAATTGTCATTAAAGAAGCTTAGTATATATTGGGTTGGCTAAAATTTTACAGCTTATAATGTACATGTACGGCTAATAATCCCTTAATAGCTTAATTTTTAGATAACATATTG
>CM041780.1:179768797-179811611 GCA_023374045.1 Limonium bicolor | reverse complement strand
AGGAATTTGGCTTACTCGATAGAAGAAGGAAGAATTCGTGAATACAGGGCGCATATTTACTTCTCTTTTTTTTTTTTTTTGTTTCTGGTTACCATAGTAGAGTCAATATTAGTTTTAAATCGTTGGTAAGAGTTAGTGAAATCGAGCACAGCTCATCCGGTTAAGCACCCGGGGAAGGTACGGGAGGTCTCGGGTTTGAACCTCAATGGGAATGTCTTTGCTCCTTTTTCTTTCTTTTTTTTTTGGTATAAGTATACTTGCTTATTTATATATGTAACATCATAATGTACCCCATTATTTTATTTATTTATTTGCTACAAGGTTACGCGACGTTATCATTTATTACAACGTTACGATATCGTAACGTTACGCCCATGTAGTTTTCGTATTAGTACATACTTAAGTACGTGACTTTATTAGTATGTAACGTCGTCACGCGTTCGGACATATATTATACTAGATTTAATCTTTGTACGTTATTTTATGTCCGAATTATAAAACACGTTATGGTTTATGCGTTTAATGTTCAGGGGTATTTCAGGGTTGTAACTTGTCTATCCATTTTCTCTCAAGGTCGGAAGTCCATACTTTTGGTGCGCCTATAAGCGCCTGAATTATTCTTTGTTGCTGACCTTTTGGCTTATATTCATATATTCTCTGTAGATTTAGTTCTTGGTATTTGAAATGTTACCAACGTGTCATTGTTATAACGACATGTTTAGTTTGTATTACTGTTCATAATTATGTGTAACATAGGATATTTAGTTTCCTTATCATCCTCATTGTTCCTACGTTCCGCCAGGAACTAAAGTATTTGACTACTATTGGTTACATATTGCATTTGACTGCAAAGTATATATTTTATGTAGTAACCATTAGGTTGCTAGTAACATCACATCATTTCAAGTCTTCACATGTCTGTAATCTCTGAGTTTCGAACCATGTGCCAATGTATTTATGTGGTTTCATCCTCTAGTATCAACACTGCTTCTTTCGCATTTTTACTTATCCAACTTATACACTTTCACCTATTTGTGGTTTATGTGTCCATTTGAAGGGGTTTCGAGAATCATCCAATGCTCAGGCTGGATTCAGTTCCACTTAGGAGTAGAAAGACTCGAGTAGTCACAAGGACTAGGAATGAATGAGAGAAATCCAAGAATCAACAACTCAAGAGTGAAGAAAACCAATTGTTCACAATGTCCTCTCTGGACAGGGGATATACAGCCCCTCACTGTTCACAATGTCCTCTCTGGACAGGGGATATACAGCCCCTCACTGTTCACAATGTCCTCTCTGGACAGGGGATATACAGCCCCTCACTGTTTACAATGTCCTCTCTGGACAGGGGATATACAGCCCCTCACTGTTTACAATGTCCTCTCTGGACAGGGGATATACAGCCCCTCACTGTTTACAATGTCCTCTCTGGACAGGGGATATACAGCCCCTCACTGTTACAATGTCCGCTCTGGACAGGGGATATACAGCCACTCACTGTTTACAATGTCCTCTATGGACAGGGGATATACAGCCCCTCACTGTTTACAATGTAGACGTGCTCACGTCACAACAAAGACTCAGCTCATGGATGAAGCAATATCCAGAGTCAAGGAAAGAATTTACGAAGATTGACACAAGCAGTTCTCCTTTTTGAAATTCCTTTTTGTTTTTTTCCAAAAACGTCTCATAAGTCTGTCAGCAAAAGTATCTGATTCTCGAAACCCAATTTGTACACAGTGTCACTTGACCTTCTTTAGTTGCACCTCATTTTCTCCTCAAGTTTTATTGATGTCTTGCCTTTCTTGATATGTATGTATGAACATTTGTATATATATAAATGATAAATTCTGTTTAAAGTTCCTCGTGCTCATTTATTCAAGACTTACTTCTTAGTCGAAGACCCATTAGTCTTACTAGGTGTTCCTCTTTGGTCCTTGGATTATAATTGTGACTGTTATAGCCTTTCCTAAATTAAGGAGGCCGCTCTTCAGAATCTATTTAGGAACTTTTGTCCTTTGAATGGAGTGTGTTTTGAAGGATGATCTCGTAATAGCGGCATTACACAATGTTATTTAGATATTTACAAGGGAGATCACATTTCTGGGGTGATGTTGGAGAGTACGGTAATACCGTGTATTGGAGCAGCTGGTACGCTAATTTTTTGTACCAACTTTCTCTACTTGATTACTGTTATTTCGGATCATGTTCCTTTATTTTGTTATTTCAGGGGAGGTTTACTGGCATTAATCCCCCCTAGTATATGGATTGCATAATTTGTTTCCATAGCTCTCTTATCCATACTTCACCATTTCCCCTTAATTAATTCCTTAGTCAAGCCTCATTTACTTCTTTATTTTTAGGGATATTTTTAGTCCCTCTTTTTGGCTTAATTAATTGCTTATGTAAGCTTTATTTATTTCATAAATTTTAGGGTATTTCGATCCTCTTTGCTTGTGAGGTAGGGTCTATCGACTGCTAAGCATGTCGACCTAAGTTGTCGCTAAAATTGGTCCCTCAATGGGTATTATTCCTTTGGCGATGTCTTTGAACTTCACACTCTAGTCAGAGCTTCAAATCTTGAGACTGTTGTATGATATAGTCTTTTCTTCACGGGTTAATAACATTAAATTATTGCCGGATCGGGTTTTCCCGAGTGTGAGGAGGCTTTCTACCCCTCCGGCGTTCTTTCTATGAATTGAAATGGACCCCCGGGACGTGGAGGTTGGGTGTAGGTGTCTATCAGGTATCCATAATTACTGGGGAAGAACCCTAACTAACGCGCCTCACATACTAACCTTTAACCCCGTTTCCCCGAATTCAGGTTTTTCTATACTCGGTACTTCTCTGTTCCAGTCATTAGAGTGTAACTACGCTCTGATACCACTTTCTGTAACCCCCTAGTAAACATCCAATAGTACGACAAAGCTCCTAGCCATATTACAAATTAACTATGCAGCGGATTATCAACATCATCCGGGTGCCACAGACGCCAACCACCCACGTGGTTGACAGACCACATTTTCAACACCAAGTTACGGTCTGCATGACTGGAAACATCCCTCAACCAAAACTGATACACAACGTAAAATACCATTCCAAATACCGAGTGTATACAACATAGCTACCAAGTCTTAACAACACAAAAGTACACCCCAGGTTTAGTTTTACATAGTAACAACCCATACACTAAATGTACTACTCAGAAGTCTTGCCCAGATGGACTACCCCCATGGTAGTCATCCCACCTACGCTCCGTCACGTTCCGGATGATCACCTATAAAAATAAAGGACTCAGCAAAACTATGCTGAGTATGAATATGTGTAGCTCGCATGTTGTTGGGCTACACGACCACTTCGTCGAATATTATTAAGTCCAGTTTACATGCTATAATAAAGCAGTAACGCACAACATGCAATATCAATATATCAACTCATAGCATGTTAAGCACAGGGTTAGAAACAAGCACGTCAAACATGCATACAACCAGAGCATGCCAGAGAATATAAGTGATGATGATCCTCACCGTGGAATCATTCAAGCGTTGTGTGTTTTCATTTCTTTTCCCTTGTTTCCATAGTGTGTATTTTCTTTCTCTCTCCTTGCACCAGGTCTGGGGATAAAGTTTTAGTTCCCGTGATCTTATCATGTAGGTGCCAATCTTTCCTTGTGCCTTTAAGGATTATTTGTGAATTCTCTTATCGCCACAATTTGGAGAAATCTTCTCCATAGCCACGTGCGTCGAGAAAGTGGAGTCATCTCTAGACCCCGGGATAGCTCTCCCTATTGCTCTTAAATGTTACTGGCCTCTGCCCCGGATACAAAGGGTCTGTCTCCCTATTTATTTCTATTAGTTATTGGTATTGGCTTATCATTATCATTGATAGCTTGACACCATAGTGGGTGTCATTAGTAGTCCTCTATAGTTAAGAGGAGTTTCCATTACTTAAGTATTTTCCATGTTTGTTTGTGATATTCAATGAGTTTTGTCACGTAGTCCTTTGTAACCGAGAAGTGACTAAGTTACTGTGTGTGCGCAAGCAAGGTATAACAAGAATATAGCAAGCGAATAAGTAAGATAAATAAGCAATCCATTCACATGCTTTACACAAGCTCACAGCAGACAAATAAGCACGGTAAAACAAACAATCCGTTTTCATGCATTAGTCTTGTGGTCATTGTCAAACAAGGCACACAGCAAACAAGCCGTGTAACACGGCAACATACGGACCACACATATCCATACCTTATTCAGAAGCAAGTGTCGTCTCACACACGGGGTCCCGGTTGACGTTCGTTACGGCCCTAACGTTGATTAAAAATAATGTGTCAGTTCATGATTTCATGTGACGACCCTTTTGACATTTTCCTAGTTTAGTTCATTTTATCGGGGTTGCTCCCTAGGTGAATTCTTTGTTGAATGTTCAGCTGATATTAGCCCTTAGAATTCTCCAAATATTAACCCTAAACTTTAGCTTACTCCTAGGGCATTTACATCGACGCTTTACACGTTAACTAAATTCTTTCTCTAACCAATACTTTAGAGTATTTTAAGCACCAACTTGTGACAAGTTTATCTAGGAAGGATTTTTAATTGCCTAAGATGTATTCCCTCCTCAGCTAGATAGGTTAGCAATGTTTTAAGCCTATTATCATAATAATATAGTCCTTAATATACCCCTAAAACCTATTTATACAGAACTCCCAAAGGTTTCCAAATCTGAAACACAATCCCCATGTGTTACCTTGTCTAACTTCACCTTTGATGTAGCAAACTGATGGGTAACCTTCTCAACATGTTGCACTAACCTAATTAATGGTTTTATCCATGATTTGGGTTCATATATCACCAGAACCCCACTTAGACCACCCCTGGAAGTTGACCATACTGAAGCACAAGTTCAGAAAACTGAAACACCAACTCTATGCATACCTTATTTAGTTGCTCTTGTCAATGTTTTAAATTGCTTCCTAATTTTTCCCCAAAGTGTTTACACCCTTAGGTAGGTGCATTAGCTAGGTTTTAAGTTCATTAACAAGCCAATACAACACTCATAACCCAACTGTATTACCGTTATTCAGAGGCGATCAAACTCAGAAAACTGAAGATAAAATCTGTGCAAAACTTCTTCCACTCCCCTTTTTTATAGCTTAAACAAACTTCTAGTCCTCTAAATGTATATATCAACTCAGTTTACTCGTTTAGAAATGTTTTGGGTTCCTTGTTAAACCACCTCCTCACTCTTAACATATCTGAAACCCATTTATACTGAAACAGCAACTATCCAAAAACCTGAAACCGAAATCTGCATTAACTCTCCTCATTCCTTCCTTTTGTCAGTAGTTAATTGATCCATAGCTTCCCAAATGAGTATACTAGCTTATTCACCCCTTTAGCAATGTCTTGGATTAGTTTCAACGCCACCACCTCTTTAACTCCTCTGTAAATCGTTTACACAGAGAACAGCACCAACAAAAATTGAACAGAAACCTGATATGTTTTCCTTATTTGTTCTCTGTCTGTTTCCTAAACTGACCTACAACTTTCTCTCCAATTTGTTTTGCCCACTCAGTCAGTGTTTAATAGAGATTCTAAACCCACAACAAGACACAACCACGTGGACATCGTTCCTGAAATAAATCCCTCCACAGCAACCTGAAAGAAACTGAAACAGAAAGCCGCTTCCTTATCTTCCATCTCCTTTCTTGGTTTACAGGTTGATTTTCAGTTCTCTCGTTTGGCTTTAGCTTCCTAGTTAAGTATTTGATTTAATCTTTGTCTCAAACCAACCCAAAACAACTCGTTAATCTTACAGAAAACATACTTCTACTGAGACAATAAACTCCAGGAGTTGAAAACTGAAACTGGAAACAGAAACATATTCCATGAACTGAAGCATTTCTTTTCTATCCTTTTTCACTGCTAGTTGTTTCTCTCTGGCCTCTCAATTGGTTTATCCTTAGCCTCACGCTGCAGTAAGCTCTTGGATCAGTTATCAGGTGACACACTCTTCCAGATTGCTTCGGGAAAATTAGTGTACAGAGCATCAGAGTTTTAGAAACTGACATCCCTTCCCTCTTCTGTTTCCTTTTCTGTTTGCTATGAATCTGTCTTTATATCTATCTCTGAGCAATTACTTGCTTAGTCCAGTGCTCCAGCCACGTTTAAAATTCAAAACTAGTCCAATAAATACTCACCTAACCTCTGTATAGAACTGAACTCAACTGAAACCTGAATCTATAAACTGATAACTTCACCTTCATTTTCTGTTGGTTCATGAATTGCGTTTCAGTTTTCTCTAATTACCAGCTTAAGTATTGCAGTGTGTGATAGCCTTTAAGCTCCAACAGGCCCCAGACACTACTGTATGCAACTCTAAACTTCTTTACACCAGCCTGTTGTACTGAAAATAAAACTGAAATACCTCAGTTTATTCTTCTACACTTGGTGCAGCAGGTTAGTTTTCTTTTCTTTTCCTGTAAAACACTCCCTCGTTAACTGACTACCTTGTTGTCTTTTCAATGTAGTTCCAAGTTCAAAGCAGATCCACCCCAGCATTGTGAAAGCTTCTGAAGTTTCATTATACAAAACTGTAATGTTACAGAAATAGAACTGAAGCCTTGTAAAACTGAAATCATAAATCTGTGTACCTCTATTTAATTTTTTTCTTTTAGTTCCTTCAATATGTCTACTAGTTCTCCTCAAGGAACTATGAAAACTATCAAACCGAGGCTAGATTAAGCTTTCGCAGTCCAGTTCTTCTATTACCCATTCTAATAATGTGTTAACTTGTTTTCTCTAGCCCTCTCAGTTTAGTTACCCTTGGTCTAATATAGTGGGTTATTAGGCTTAAACTTCAGCTAACAACACCTAAGAATTAATTCTAAGAATCGGTTTCACCAAGACATAAGTTGCAGATCTGGCTAACTCCTGCGCTAGTCTTCCCTAGTTGTTTGTACATAATTTTTCTGAGCCTAGTTAACAGGTTGTTTAACCCTATAGCAGTTGACACTTAGTTAATGCAGCAGGCTAAGCTTAGGCTTGGACATGTCTAAGCCCCCCATTGAATTTGAGCATCATCCGATTCTCAATGAATCTGCTGTATAATGAACTTTCTTTCTGCATCAGGTTGTCATTATTATTTTTCCTTTACATTTTGGATTATGCAACAGCAGAACAAGAGGAAGGTTGGGTGAGTAATCTGAAGTCCCTAGTAGCACTAAAACAGAAGGCAAGAGTAGGAAAGTACAGTAAGAATATGACTGTTTCGTGGCCTCACCTTGCATCCGAATTCAAGTCAAGTTGGGGTGAGTTCTTGGAAGGTCTTGGTGCAAACACTTGTCAGTTTTATTTTTTGAAGGTAAATACTGTAGAGTGCCAAGAGACCTTCGATACCCTGAAAGAGAGGAGTTGCATGCATGTTCCATAAGTGGGCAATGAGGGAGGTTGAAAGTTACATTCCTGCCCTCTCAGACAGATATGAACCAGAGGAGGAGAAACGTTATGTTACCGTTTTACCTTGCTAGCTTCCTTCTTTTTTTTCCTCTGGCTGGGTTTGTTCCAGGATTACAGGAGCCTGGTCAGCTGTCGTGAGGAAAACTGAGGAGAATGGAGGAGGTTTCTCGTTGTTTTCAGGATTTGAAACACCCGGCCAGTTTCAATCTTGCAATAAGAAGCATAGCCGATTTAAGCCCAAATAGACAGATTGTGCAGGTAAGAGTGTTGCATATCAGGATTTGCAAATATCAGTAGGTGGGTAATAAAGGAATGATTAATGTACCACTTTACCTTGCTAGCTAGACTCGAGTTGTCTCAGATTCGCAAGAGTTTAATCAGTATCGTACAGGGATGCCAGAGAGAGTTGAAGACCCACTTGCACCAGGAAACAGAAGGGGAAGACGCAATGGAGGAAATGCTAATTTGCTCCTCAGACATCCATGTGGACTTTGATGGTCTAAACTTAAAACATGAAGTTTATGGAGTTCGACTTCAAGAACTGTGAAAACTATCCGTTATTTTTTTTAACTTCCAATCACCAGGCAGCACGGGAGTGAGGGTATGATTTCTAATGGGAATTGTGAAAGTCTGGCGTGCCCAAACTTCCAGGTGAGTGACTGTCTTCTTGTCTCTTTTCCCAGCATTAAAATCGGTATTGGAGCATGGCTTGACTGACGGTGGGTTGCTGGAGTGGACTTGGAGACCGCAACAGAATGGGGTGAAGCGGGTTGAGAATGGAGAGCACGAGAAGGATGGGCATCACTGTGCTGTGTATTTGCTTGAACGAGAACAAAGGATTATGGTGCTGCTGTGCACATGTCGGTAATGGAAACAGAAGGCGTGACTACTGTAGTACTTTTCGGTAGTTTACAGTTGTAGGAGAATTATCAGTATAGTTAGTCTAGTGGCTCATTGTTACTTTTGAGTCCAGAAATGGGATTGTTACTAAATATGAGCACAGCTCAACTGGTCAAGATATTTACTAGCGATACCAATGGTATTGGGGTTGAATCCCGGCAGGAGCATATTTCGCTCTCTTTTTTTTGTATCAGCTAAATATATATACATATGTGCCACTATGTTAATATGTCGTGTTATCAGTTATATACGCGACTGTTTTATTTCGTCACGTGATTAGGTATATATATGTATATATATCTATGACTATTTTATTTTGTCGTGTTTTGGCCATATAGCATATATATATATATATATATATATCTATATATATATATATATATATATATATATATATATATATATATATATATGTATGCGGCTATTTTCATGTTGTCACGTTATTACTTATACATGTCACGTTGTGATATTGTAACGTCGGTTGTACGTATATATATACATACGACCATATAAATGTGTCTCATTGTTACTTATAACGTTTTGGCTTAGAGATGTGCGTTCATATATGAGTTTATGTTTGCGTATTACGTACCGATACGTGCGACGTTATTATTATTACTATTTCTATTATTTACTATTATTTTCTTTTGGAGTTTACTCATCATTGTTGCTCACAAGCTTAATTTTAATTTAAACTTCACTAATATGAATGTATAAGGTTAAGTGGAAGCGATTACATAATCACATGGGACTCTGAAGGTACTATGTTGTAGGGTGGAAATGGAATAAAGGACTAAGGAAAAAGTTATGGAGGAATCAAGGTTGAATTACATGGTGATAAATAAACACATACGACAATGATAAAAGAGTATATAAATAATGTACTTATAGTTATGTATAAGTGTATTCTACCTATGAGCTAATAAAATAGGTAATGAAAAGTGGATTAAAATCCTAAAGTGGTGAATGAGTATCACACTAATACTCCTATAAACGTATAGAGTATAGTTTTGAATTAAATCCTAGTTTAATGAGAACCCGAACAAATTAACCGACTATGGGGCTAAACTTCGGGAAGGGATTGGAATTAATCGGGAACATGTAGTAGGACTCAATACACAAGTATTAACACGTAGAGTTACCTATTCCATAGTACATTGAGATAGAGGATCAGCAGGAGTAGCGGGATGGACGGTCGCAGGGCCGGCGTCTACTTCTCGGAGCTAGCGACTACTGGTGTACGGTAGGTTAGATTCTATGGTCTGAACCCCTGATGGATTCTTTGGGTTCAGACATTTGTGTGCTAATTGCTCAAGAAGATATGTGTGAATTATTGCATGTGATTATATGATATTGTATGCTCGACAAGCAAGCGTTCTTTTTATATTGTGTGTGACTTCCTTTGGACTACTTGATTTTTACATCGCGATTATAACCTAGATGACTCCTAGGTATGAGTTAGACCTACCAAGGCATCAAATAAAATGAATTCTCCATATGAACTCAAAAACTATAACAAACGAGTTGGTTAAACGCTTAACTATGGAGAAACGGTGGATGGTATGGCGGTGTGGTATATGTACGGGAAATCCTGGACTGCATATATTCCAGCGGGTTGCGCAGTGTGATCACCAGAGAGGATCCAAGTATGGAACCTCTTGTTATGGAATCCAATTGATCGCCTTGGATCGGTTGGCAGAGGGTGCTGCTGTCTGGCACACGGCTACGGCCATATGGACATCTCTCACGAGACTCAGGATGTCCAATGATCTTTGATCATTGGCATTGAGAACCACTGTCCAAAATTTAATTAAACATGGTGAGTATTAATGGGGAATTGTCCTTTAACATGACACCCATAAGATAATACGAGTGATGGTGGAAGCGGGGCTTCAAGTGATGGTAAATGAACATGAGAGTACGACTTTCGATGTTGTTATTATATTCCTTTAAAGATTAAATGGATGATTTGCCTGTATATGGTGTGCTTGACTGATGATTATGTTGATGATATGCGTGAACTGCTAATTGTTTACTTTTCGTATTTACAGCTTTATGTATATACTTGTAAACCGTAACAACATGAAAATTGGATAGCATGTTAAGACGGTTAATCAACTCATATGGCCTAATGGGGCCTAGGATCATATAGTTCAACATACTCAGTCTCGTGCTGAGCCTTTTTTGCAACCACATTTTTGCAGGTGTACGATGATTGACGCCGGAGTGCGGGATTGGGTATGGTCTTGATTTTGATTAGACGGAATGTGTAGGAGTCTTCCGGATTATGGCATTGTATTAAATGTGCCAAGTGGTGGTTGTGTTATATTACGAATCTTAATAGTTGCTCACTAGTTCTTAGGACGATGTGAATTGATTTATGGGTTGGATGGTTTGTGATACAGTTGATAAGTGTTGTGAGTGGTGTTAATCTCGTCATCACTGCGGATGGATGGTTAAGTAGTTGGATGGATGGTTGTGACACCCACCTAGATAGTTAGTAGTTCCGCTGCGATTGAAACGTCTTTATTTAATGTTGCGATTCGATGGTAATTACAGCAAGGATTAGGATTAATAGAGGGGTGTTACAAGCGTCCACTTACCACATAACATAACTTATAACCGTTGTGATGACTATAGATAGTTCACCACCAATATATACATCATCAAACCAAATTCTTAAACAAGTGAGCAACTAAGTAATCCCAACCGTTATACGACCATAGTTTATATACAACACAAGTCTAGAAGTGCGATAATAAAAAACAAACAATATCTACCCAAAAGTCCCGCACTCCGGCTTCAAGTCTCAATCATACTCCTGTAATATGTTGTCGTATAGGGGTTTTTCCTAAGGGTGTTTTAATGAGGCGCACTCCACACACTAGTAGAAAAAAGGCCTATTTCGGCGGTTCCAATGGGCCTATTTCGGCGGTTGTGAACCGCCGAAATGAGCACCGCCGAACTAGATGTACCTATCTCGGCGGTTCTTAGAGAACAACCGCCGAGATAGGCCCCTGGGATTGACCGTGTGTGAGATTGACCATGAGTCTATCTCGGCGGTTCTTAGAGAACAACCGCCGAGATAGACCCATGGTCAATCTCACACACGGTCAATCCCAGGGGCCTATCTCGGCGGTTGTTCTCTAAGAACCGCCGAGATAGGTATATTTTTTTTTTCCATCCCAGCTTATATATATATATATTCACCACATTTGATTCAATCAGACCTGTAATAATGCTTCATCCATACAGGGAGCTCCAGCACACATTTAAAAAGTTATAAAAGCTCCCAATTAATACCAACGACGCACCACAATTTGAGAGTTAACAAAACCAATGCAATTACACTTACTTTCACACTTTCAATACAAATAAAAAACACCATTACAATTCAAATCTACCATTACACCATCCACAAGTGTACAGAGTTATATTTACATACTCGAAAAAGTTAGCAAAACATCTTCATGATCATCAATTCATTAAACTTGTGCAGACGAACTCCGACCATTCCTCAAGCATCTCAACAATTTGAGCATCATCATACTGACCATCTTTGAACACTTGTTCGTAAGCCTTGAAAAAAAATGAACATTAATCTAAAACGTACAAGTCTAACAACATGTAAAGAGCATAACTGAAACTTTCAAAGAATGTTACCATGTCTAACGAGTGCTCTGGTAAAAGGTTCGCCGCTCCTACTATGTCACTCATGAATCTCATGACATAGTATCCACATTCTGACCCCCCAGGCTGCATCGGACACTATACAAACACACATATTGACAGTTATAAACAAGTTTAAACATTATCACACAAATTTATCAATTAATAGAGTACCTTGACAGTGTTCCAAGGGATGTTATTCTTCATTGTTATACCCTGGAGTCTTAATGCAGCTTTCATGGAACTATATACATCAGCAATATATATAGTTTTAAGCATCAGTAGCAAATTATGAAACAGTTAATGTTATGTAAAATAATTGTTGTTTACGATAACAAAATAATTACCCCAGTATTGCGGTGGCGATCTTCGGTCTCTTGGCACCCGCACCAAGTGAGTCAAATTGCAAGATTCGTGGGTGCTTCCCCATCACCAGCACAAGCAATGACCAATGTCGACTGTCCACAAATTACACAATGTGTTGAAATCATTAAGCAACTAACACAAACTATATGTTTTAGATAATACTAATAGAAATAGTCAAATATCATACCCTGAATGATATGGCAGCATAATAAATGACTTTTTCGAACATTCATAGAGGGCATTCGTCATATATTGCATAAGGCCTTGCGGATCACTTGTCATCTGGACTTCATTGCACATAGCAGGACACAGGAATCCAAATCTTTGATCTTGATAGACATTGATCGCCTTATCATGCACCCACCTATGAGGCAATATCATTAGTCATTAACTTTATATTCAAACATCTAATTCATCACCAATTAATGAATTCAAAATATAAAAGGTAGAAGTCACTCACATGGCGGCCGACTTGATAATCGACACATTCAACCAATCCCTCCTGAAGCACTCCTCGAAGTCGGACATATACATCTCAAATCGATGTATATCTTCTCCTTGAACTATATAGTGAAATATCCGCTCGGGATCTTCCACAATGAGGGAATCACTATCCGGTGGTAGCACCAACAACGAGGAATGCAGAATCTGCATATTGGTCGACAAGCCGGCCAATATTCTCTTCTCCACCAAAGCAGGTCTAAGCACAAAATTTGTGGATGCCTTTGATTGCACAGGTGTGGCAATTCTTTTTCCTTTGCCCTTATCAGTCTTCGGTGGGGTCATATCCTATGATATTAGTCTAATTAAGTATATGGATGCAAGGTGGTACACCAATAGTTTTATAGCAACGGTTAAGAGTAATACCTGCCCAGGGAGTCTGACCAATCGTGCAGGCCACTGCACTGTCGCAGTTTGTGCAGAACGCACGGTAGGTCTTTGTGGGACCGGCACCGGTAAACCGACGTCAGCATGCTCTGCAACAAATTCGTCTACAAGCACTCGTGCATGGTAATGTCGGAGTGGTTCACCGTGCACAATATCACTTGGACGAGAGGGGAAAAGTTTTCCCCATGCAACCATGACCTCTTCTACTCCAATTTGTAAAAACAGATGGCACTCAGTGGGTGCCTGAGTGTTATGTGGAACTTGTTTAGATAAAAATTGAGAATTCTTCTATGATGATATTAGTGATCAAGTTAAAAATCATAATCGTCATGTACTCAATTGAAATGTAAGTCTAACCTGTAGAGATGCATAGGGAAACGGATCAGCCGAGTGGACACTACTTCTCACTACCGGTGCATTCTGCTGCTGAATGGGTGACTGATCAACTGGTGGTCGAGAAACCTCTTGGCTTTCATGCTGTGTGGCTGAATCCTTGATATAGCCTGAGCGATCCTCTCGTCGACGTTCTGAGTAATCCTCTGCTCCATCTCAGCCATCGCTCTCAGGTGCTCCTCGTAGCTAATCGACTGTCCCCGGCTGATTCTGGACCCGGGTGCGCCAAATGCCTGGCGGATACCAACGTGCCCACCAAACCCAATGGCACGACCTGGATGATCCTTCTTACCAAGAGCGCGTGTAAGAGGATCATCATTCCTCTGTGAGGTCCAGGTGCCCTGGGTGAGCTGAGAGCTTAATTCACCCTAATATAACACAAATACAGTTATTAGTTTAACATAAGTTCATATACAAAGGAAATGAACAGTTTGACTGAAAATGAAATGATATCACTTACCATTTGAGCAATAACTGCTCTCGTGGCTTCATCATATTGAGGATTTTCGGGAGTAGAGTTCTTCGGAATGTGGCTTAACTCCCACACTTTCATTCTTCTGCCACTGGCATCCAATGAGCCATCCGTGGGCAGATATCCCTTTTGCTCCCATTCTGGTACCCTTTGAGCAATACTTTTTCCACCTAAGTGGTGAGGGTACAGATTCTTCTTAGCATTTGCTTGTTGTTTCGCACGGAGAGCCTGCATAAATTAATGGGATCATGTTAAGTGAAATTGAACACAAAAAAACATAAGAAATTAAGATTAATTTATGTATGTATGACAATAAAGTGCACCTGGAACTCAGGTGTGTGACGCCTCTCAACAAATTGTAGCCATTGCTCTTCTGTTATGCCCTCGTAAACCTCCCATGGTGGTCTCACACCGTCTCCACCATGATCTGGCTCATCTGGATCTTCTGGAGTAGGCATCTTGTAGATGTACTTGTCAGCCAACTTATTCTTGTGGTCCCGGAACTGTTTCGACATCGCTGATAGCACATCGTTTTTAAGTGCGGGATCCACGGAGAAACGAGACTACGTACATGATCATTCAGTTAGTAAAGTAAACATAAATGTTCTATTATTTCACAAAAGATCATAGTAATAATGTAGAGATTTACCTGAAGACGCTGAAACATAGTATCCTTCAATGATTGAGGCACTTGCTTCCAGGTGTGGTTTATGTCGCAATATGACTTCACCAAATGGCTACCGTAAGCGGTGAAGTCATTCTTCCAATTTCCATGGGGCTGGTTGAATTGATTGAAGTCGACCGGTTTTGTAGGAGGGCCCTTGTTAGCCTTCAGCCCACGTGTTGCACCTCTTTCTTCTGCTTCTTCGCCTCTGGTGGCACAACCGACTCCTCTTCGGTCTGCTGTGAAGGGCCAGCCTCAGTCTCGTGTACTGCTACCTGGTCCTTCTTCTTCTTTCCTCCTCTCGTGACCCGCTTACTTGGTCTATTCGGCTGTCCTTGTGTTGCACCACAATCAACACAAGGACATGGAATTTTCTCCACCTTTGTCCTGTCCTTGTGTTGCACTGCAACTTTGCAAAACTCTTTCAGCATTTTGTCAAAATGTTCCTCTATCACCATACATCCAGTCACGCTCCATACTACATGTGCAACATATCACAGGTGTGAGTTAGATCCTTTGTAGAATATGGCCTATATTAAGTTGCACATGTTTATTTCCTAATGGAGCATGACTGGGATGATTGACAATTAGTCTAGCCTAACTCTAAGGTTGCAAACAAAATAAACTACCATTTTAAATTTAAGAAATTGTTGCACTTCTACAAAAAATTTGGCATGACCTTTGCATAATTGTACACATCCCGTGCTTATTATTCAGCACTCACCAAAGTCATCACAACCACAAACATTCCAACAATGGCAGCAACCAACAATTAAAATAAATCAATTCTTTACTAGCTAACTGAAAACCAATTGCAAATTCAGATCATCAAATCAACGCTTTCAATTCTCCACTGTATAAGTTCAAACCGGTTTACAGATTAACAAAGATTCGGAGTTAGAATACGTACTTGTTTTTTAAGGATTTATGGACAGGGGAGACTGGTGCCTGAGAGGTAGGCTTCTGTGCGAGAGATGCAGCAATACCACTTCTGATATGTCTCTGCAACGGAGCAACAAAAAATAAATTAAAAAAGAAATGTATCAACAAATAGGGAATGAAGCTAAATTATGTACTAGCACTTATATTTAAATACATAATTGCATTTATTAAACAAAAAATAAGGTTTAGTTACTTACTTGTGCACAGAGGAGGAAAGAGGAAAAGTAATGGAAGAAGGCGGGAAACAAGAGAGGTGATTCACGGACCTGATAAAAAAAATTAGATATTGTTAGACATATACACATACATCAAACAATATTAATTACGAAGAGATTTTAAAAAAAAAACGGCATGACTTTTGCATAATTTTACCTATCCCATGCTTATTATAAGCATTCACCAACCATTCATCAACACAAATTTCCATCACAATCAAACTAATACCAACTTTATCCTCAAACAAATTTTAATAATTGTGGAAATCAAATACAAAGTAAATAAAGACACAACTATGCCTATTATAAGCATTCACCAATTATTCAACAACACAAATTTCAATCATAAACCAAACTAATATATAAAATTCATTCATCAAACGAATTCCAATAATTTGTGGAAATCAAATACAAAGTACAAAGAGAAAAATGATACGTTAGATTATATTACCGGTTCGAAAATGAATTGCTCTCCGCTCCGCTTTCAATCTACCATCAAATGGTAAAGAAGCTCCTTAAGTATTTATCTGTAGAGACACAAAAGAGAAAAATGATAAGTTAGATTATATTACAGTGAGTGAAGAGAATGAAGAGTTAAATTAAAAAAAAAATACCGGTTCATAAATGAATTGTTTTTCAGCCCCTCTTCTCAATCGGGCGTGCGAGACTTGTGTAGCAACAGCACACCAATCTACAGAGGCAACGCATAAAGATTGAACAAACATTCAGATCAATTAGAATAATTTTTATTAAACTTAACGACTATACTCAATATATATATATATATATATATATATATATATATATATAAATACATTCTCACACCTCTACTTCAAACCGCTACTAAAACGGCTAATACTCACCTACTACAATATTTTTCTACTATGCTTGTTCACGCTCTATTCAATTATACACTACGAAACGTTCTACTCTTTTTCTACACTTACATTACATCTTTCATGTGATGCACATCCTTTAAATGTTTTTCGTATTACTATAAAGATTTGGAAAGATGATTACTTTGACATTTTGTGAGGTTGTATCGGCTGTCGCAGCTGACGTTATTATTATGAATTGTTTTTAGTGAACATATCTATATATATCAACTTAAATTAATAGGGACTTCGAGCCGTGGGAGCGAAACATAAATTCACGTGTTAAGAGAATCTCTAGGGTTACCCACTTCTTGTATATTAATTAGTTATCGGGGTGACTTGTTATTTGGGGTTTAAATTTCATTACCTCTCGCCCAAAAAATAATAAGAAAAAAATAGGCCTATTTATAAATTCAAATTCACCAGCTACATTTTGCACTGGGTCTGGATTTTCTTGCCGTAGCCAAATAATTAACTTGGATTGGCTATTCTAATTTTAAGAAAGCATTGTACATTGAGCAGGGTCACGTTTAGTCCTATAATTAATCGTCTTTAAACTAAATTAGATTTGCTTTTAATTTTAATAAAAAGCAGGAGTAGCAATCTGAAGAAAGGAAGTTTGGAAAACCAAATCGAATACTTTACTTTTCTTCTTCTATCTTACAAAAATAGACGAAAAATCTATTTTATGTCATTGGTCTATTTAACGTTCTTACAATTTGATAGTAGATAGTCTAGTACAATCGAGTGATAGTTTATAAAGATTCTGTGTATAGTTGATAATTTTTTATTTGGTCTGGATAACATCTATGTACTTAATCTACTATCAAAAACCTTTTATGTTTTAATAAAGTAGTACTAGGTGTAATATGTCTACCAATCCAACATGAAATCTATAGATCTCGTAAAATGTTTATTAAACTTATAATAATACCTAGTAACACTCTATGATCTAAATCTCAAAAGTTGGTCAACACTGTTGATGATGGATTTTGTTTTATAGGGCATATTATATGAAGAAATTTGGTTCACTTTTGCCTTTCATAATAACGAAAAAACCAAGGATGAAAATATACTATGACACAACCAGACATCATACTACACGCGACACATCTATAATCATTACTCGTTGCTAATTTAATATCATGTTTTCATTGCACTGTACATATACATTTCATAACACTTTCTCTAATTCTCCACACACGCAATACTTTTAAATATATAAGAAACAAACTACTCATACTTAATGCTCATCTTAATTAACAACATATCTTTTACTCGCAATCACTATAATTATATTTATTGCACATTAATAACACTCATTCATACGTTTATAAGCTTAATAAATCTAGCCCAAATAAGCTAACCTAACTATACTTAAAAGAAGGGCCAAAAACAGCACAAAAATTCACTCGACATTTCATCGAACACCTTGGTGCATAAAATTTAATAGTTTAACAACCAAATCTTGCAAAGATTTCACACAACAATAAATATCATCATCCACAATCAATGTGACAACAATCTATCAATTTTAACAACAAATTAACAATTAACTAAACAAAGTCGAACCAAAAGTTTAGGGTTGCTCTACCTCTGTTCGACCTCTTTAGTGGCGGATGAGGCTGGCGACACCAACCGAAGACCACACCGACGCGCGACACCGGCGACAGCAAGGGGAGGAGGAGGGCGGCAGTCGACGGCTGTGGTGGCGGTGGTTTGTTCGAAATCGCCACGGAACAGAGAGAGGAGAAGAGGGGGTTAATTAGCCCTAATGATCGTAATTGTTTCGAATCGGGCTGGGGGCTAATTAAAAAGGGCCTATTTCGGCGTTCTTTGTTAGGAACCGCCGAAATAGCCCTTTTTAATATTTTAAATAATTAAATAGACCTATTTCGGCGGTTCCTAACCAAGAACCGCCGAAATAGATGATTAAATTTAAAAAAAAAAGAAAATAGAAACACCTATTCGGAGGTTTCGTGTAAGGAACCGCGAAATAGGTCTATTTAATTTTTTTATTATTAAAAAGGGCCTATTTCGGCGGTTTTCATATCTAGGAACCGCCGAAATAGACCCCTTCTTTACATACTGTTAACATCTCGGGCCTCTATTCGGCGGTTTTATCTACAACCGCCGAAATAGGGGCGCCGAAATAGACGTTTTTTGTACTAGTGGTATCCCCTGGTGAGTCCTTGAGAAACACCTCTGGTTCAATTACAGGCTCCAGTACTAGTCCCTGGCGACTTCTTCTCGCAAGTCGTTCTATCTCGGGTTCCAGATCAAATTCAGGAGTTCCTTCAGAACGAGTTTTAACCATAAACCAAAATCAGATAACTAACAGTAGTTGTAAAACACAATCGGGTAAAACCTAAATAAACTAGAACCACAGATAATAAGAAACAAATTTGCACAAAGCTAAGAAAATAAACAGAAGAAAATAAAACCAAACAAAAATAAACTAAAAAGCAAAGACAAAATAAAATAAAATTAAACTAAGCAACCGTGCCTCCCCGGCAACGGCGCCATAAACTTGTTGGGGTAAAACCTAACGGTAAATTGAGCTAAGGGTTTAACCTAACGGCAAGTGTACCGGTCGATTATAGCAAGTTTAAATCTCGGAGTATTCCCTGAGTATCGAATCCAAGGAGGCAGCGGCTAGTTTAATTTCTACTTTCACATGAAACAAGAAGAACTATAATAACAGGAAATTTGGGGTTTGTTTTTTGTTTGTGATGGTAAATGTTGTAAAAGAGTTCAAAAAGCAATAAACAACAGGTAAATAATTGTTTTGATTTTTTGTTTGATAAAGGAAATTCCGGTTTACTACTTCTCTCTAGATTGCAATTTCTTCCCTAAGTGATTTCTACAGTATCTGAATAAAACCCTAGAATAAAGATAATTCGTATTCGGTCTCCCGCTCCACGAATTCTAATTAGCAAAGACCGAATCCTAACTCTCGTTATGAATCCACTGTTTACTAATTGCTTTAAGTGTAGTCTAGATTAACGGTCAGCTAGTGTTTTTAGAGGAGTTACCATCTCTATACTAACCGGTTCTTCCCTGTAGTCAATGATAGCCGCAGTTCCACTTAAGCTAACAAACTGATAGACTCAATTAATTGATCAGATTAACAAGTCTAAGAATTCATAAGGGTAAAGAACTTTATTGTACTGCAGAAAATCACAAAGGTTCAGAAATATTATCTAGAGATACATAGTAAACCGAAATTAAAGCGACTACTCAGCCATAGACAAAATAACAATGCTCATTAAACAGCATAAGGATAGAGGGATTTAGAAAAACTGGTTTTAGAAGCCGTCGAGACGATTATGCAAATTCCACTCTTGTCCGGCTATCTAGGGTCGGACGCGATCCGGACGTCTCCTGTCCGATGTCTAGGATCGGACGCGATCCGGACACGTTTCTAGTGCAACGTCCGGATCCGGACTGGGTCGACAAGGGTAAATGAAGCACAGTGAGCAGGGTCTGTCTGTGAGTGAGGGTGAAGGTTACGGAAGGATTTGTGAATGGAGGTGGATGTTTATCGTGGAAGAGAGGGTGATATGTAGAGAGGAGGAAGAGAGGATTAGACTCTGAGAGTCTGGGACGATTTGAAATGAAAGGAGGAGGAGGTATATAGGATTAGAAATGAACATTCGTTAGTGGTGTGGTGAGTTATTGAGCATGGACACTGATAAATTAAGGAGGTATGGGCTCTGATAATTGCGCCGTCTGATAATTGCGCCGAAAGCCCAATTATCAGTACGAGTGCGTTTTTATTTTTCATCGCGTGTGACGTCCGTTGTGTCCGGGTTGTGTCCTGGTCCAGACGTGACACAGAACCTCTAGATCTGAAACTCGAAACATGTCCGGATCGTGTCCGGATTGTGTCCGGATCTGGACAAGGTAGAAAACTCTCGGATCTGGATTTGGGTCACGTCCGACCTGTGTCCGGATCCGGACATGTGATGTCCGGATTGCGTCTGGCTATCTTGGTCCGGACATGACCAATCTTCGCCTCTTTTTCCGGATTTGTTCCCCGTTTGTCGCGTTGCAATCCTTATGATGTAATTTCTTCATTTCTCTGGGTTTTCCTATATTTAGCATATAAAATACATTCTCATCAAACATCAATCTTAGGAAAAACATAAAAGGGGGAAACATTGCCTGAATTGTTACAAATTATAAGGTAATTAAACCCTAAAAGCCTATATGTTTCACACTTATCACAACCCCGTCCTACTCTCGAACGGTGTTTAGCTTCAAGTACCTGGAAAAATAAAAACGGTGCCCCTAGGGGCTCAGCAAATTGCTGCATATGAAATTCGCATACCCCGTGTGCTATCAGGGGTACGCCGTCTACTTGGTCGAATACATGGAGTTCATTTTCATGCATACATACATACTAATACTACAACATCATACACAAGCAACAATACTTACATGCGTACACAATATTCAATACCTACAAGGGAAGACAGTTCGTCAGTCAACCGTTCATATTAGTTACTCATTCATCCGGTCTAATCGGATGCTCTCTTTCTCCTCGCTCGGGTTCATAAGGCTTACACCAAACATGTTCTTACTTACTCGTTGCTTTGCTCATACTTCACTCATTACTTCACTCATTACCTTACTCATTTATTTACTCGTGCTTTGTTCAATACTCATTACCTTACTAGTACTTGCTCATTAGTCCATACTCATTGCATTACTCGTACTTACTCTACTCAATACTCATCACATTACTCATACTTACTCTTACCCAATACTCATTACTTACTCGTACATACTCATTACTCAATACTCATCTTACTCGTCACTTACTCATTACTATAACCTCGGGCAAAGTCATACACAAGACTCGCCACCGGGCTTACAAATACAAGCGAAGCTATACACTTAGCTCCTCAAATACTCAGATGTTCGTTTCTACCGGGCTTCTCAAATTCCCAACACTCCTCTCTCGAAGTTATTTACAATCTCATGGATTAGCCTAGAAGCATCTATCTCGATAACCTCTACTAGCTTCGGGAATTACCAATGCCTAGTATTATCAGATTTAAGGGTTCCCCCAACGTATCGAATACTCTCATGTTCGGGACATTGTTTACATTAGCCGGATCCTCTCATCGCGGGTCTACTAATTTTCTAAGGGGTTTGGAGATCCCTCATCATTCTTTACTACTCTCAAGATTTATGTCTTACAACATCATCGATTCCTCTAATAGAGGTTACTTATGTACATCCACTATTTATTGTTTTTGTGGATTATTCATTTCGGTTCTCTTACTGCTATCGGGAGTTTACTAGTCCCGTACACTCTCTCACATTCTAGTGAGTTCATAGGTTTGCGTTATCGTTTCTTGGTTCATTAGTTTTAGTGTGTTTCCACGTTTTCACTAATTCACAACATGACTCTTTCTACGAGTCACTAATCAGCAAGACTCATCTATGAGTCGGTCTACACACCAAGTTAGGCCACATCATTCAAGAAGGGTTAGCTCATACATCATACAGCAAGACATACAATCAAATGCAATAACCATTTTCATGCTTTTATCTTGATTAATCGACACACAAGCACACAAATCAACGTAGCACGGTTAGCATACGGGCATGAGAAAATCATACCTTACACCTTGGTTTAACTTTACCGGGTCACCTCACATTGCTCGGTTCATACTTGATCAACTGATTACACATCAATGGTCCTATTAACAACAATACTTTACGGTTGGTAAATAAACACTATTCCCGTACTTACCCTGTTGTCCCGTTAGACTTAGTTTTACTCATGTCAAACTATGTCCTTACTTCTCACTCATTTCCTACACTTGTTTACACTTCTTAGGACCTTTACATATCACCAAACAAGGCCTTAACAACATCTAAAACCATCCAATCCTTTCCCCATCATTAGGACACTTAAAAACACTCTCTGGTGCATTTTTACATTGGTCCCGGTTTGTGTCCGGGGTTACAAACCCAGACCAAACACGGAATGAACTTTCTGCCTTGATTTACATGTGGTCCGGATTTGTGTCCTGGATTATAAACCCGGACCAAACTGGGATCACTTTTTGCCTTGTTTTTGATGTGGTCTGGGTTTGTGTACCAATTTGCAAACCCGGACCACCCCTGGAAATGTCAAAATTTACAGTTTTTGAGCAGTTTTCAACCCCTAATTCACCTCTAATCATTCCCTAATCTCTCCACATGTTTCCTACATGTTTAAACACCCTAAAACATGCCCTAAACCTCTTCAAATCATTGGTTTACTTCTTACTCACATCCTTGCTCAATTTCTACCAATTTCCATCCTTACTGTTACAGTTTGCACACTTGTGCATTTCCAACTTCCCTTTAATGGTTTACCTCTTGTTCACACCCATTTTGACCATTCCACATTCATTCTAGACAAATACAATTACCATACCAAAGTCTATCTTCCATTTACAAGGTTGTGCAACCTAGTTTCTCTCCAAACTCCAAGGCACTAATATACTAGTTTGCTACAGATTTTATACCCTCTGTAATCCATTCTCCATTTCCCATTCCAAGGTTGTTACTCAACTCAATAAGCACCTAGGTTCTTCCATTCACTAAGTCACCTTAAAACACTTATTTTCTACCGAAATTTTGCCATAGTTTCCCCATAAACCTAACATGTCCAAAATCATCTTTCATCACCAAAATCAAATCCTAATCTAGCCACACCCACAAGGGGTCCTTCCAGCTCACATAATTCCTCAAAATTTCATCCACCAACAATACCAACATATATACTCAATTCACTTGGTGAAATACCCTGAACTTAATTAGGGTGATTAAAATTACTCTAATATGATATTGAGGGCCTATTAGTGCCTAATGAACTTTGGTAAAAAGAATAAATCCAAAAGAAAAGAGAAAACGCTTAAAAAGCGAAAAACGCTAAATTGAGCGTTAAGTGACCCCAGGAGAAATACAACCTCAGAAGGGGTATTGGATGGATTTTAAAGGCTTAATAATGCCTAAATAATATATGGGAGCAATTCCTGAAGAAAATGGATCCATAAAATGAATTAAAACGCTAATAAAGCTTTAGCGCACGTTTTTCGAGAAAACCCGAAAACGTGACTTTAAGTGGTCAAATGAACCCGTAAAATTATAGTTCATCAAATAACTATAAATGAACATTAATGGAAGCTTAATAGCTATTAAAATTAAAGAAACGAGAAAATTCCGGAAAACAGGCCCGGTTAGTGAATAATGCTAAAACCGGGAAAATAAACGAGCGTTTTCTGTAAAAGAAGAAAAACGCTCCAGCTTACATATATATGTGGGCCGGTTTTATTAAGTGAGTCAGCCTCACACACACACACCCTAAGTTAGTAAAGAAAGAAAAGAAAAGGAAGAAAGAAAAAAGTAGAAAAGTACCCCCCCTCTTCTCTTTCCTCCATTTCTTTCTTTTCCTCTTCTCTTTCCTCCTTCCCCCCCCCCCCTCCTTACGATTTCTCCCCTCTACCTCTGGTGCAGCCGATTTTGAAGCTCCCACCAAGCTTCCATGGAACCCCACCTTCTCCTTCATGCTCGAGCTACATACAAGCTCCCAATGCAAAATAAAATATATATTCCTCTTCTCCTCTTCAAGCTCTACACTTCTCTCTTTTCAAAATCCAAAAATGAAGAACTTCATCTCCATGGGTTTTCCCCCATTTGAAGAGAAAATAGCATCAATGGGTAGCTTGGAGTCTTCTCTATTTCCTAAGGTAAAAAGATTCATGAAAAACTCATTCTTTCTCCATCTTGTAGAGTTGGCCGATTTTGCCCTCTCTCACACCTTGTTTTCTTCTTGATTTTGAGCTTCAGTTCAACTCTCCAATGGTGGTGGAGTTTCCCTTTGTTTCATGGGTGAAAGCCCCTCTTAAAAAGCTCCAAAAGGTAAACCTTAACTATGGTGTTTCAAGTCTTTCATTGAATTAGTGTGTTTCCAAGGGTTTAGAATTTTAATTATGTTGAATTTTGTGTTCCTTGGGTGTTGGCATGGAGTTGGGCAACTCCATTGCCATCTGACCAATTTTGATCACGAAAGAGAGAAGGGGGAAATTGGAAAAGAAAAGGAGAATTTGTGAGCTTAAGGTAAGAAACTCACCTTAATGCTTATTTTGATTATTTTAGAACTTGGGATGAATTAAAGAAATGAACCCAAAATATGAAAAATAATGTGTTTAGTTGATTTTTGAGAGAGCTTGTGAATTGTTGGTTTGAATTGAGGGCCTTGGAGCCAAATGATTTGAGTTTGTGGTTTATTAAGATTTTGGGCTATATTGTTGTTTAGTGAATTTTGAATTGAGTTTGTGTGCTGGTAGGACCCTTTAAGGGTGTGGCTAGATTAGGAATGGGAATTAATGAGAGTTTATGGTTTGGGATATGCTAAATTTATGGGGAGGTTATGGCAAAATTTTGGTAGAAATAATGTGTTCTAGGTGTTGTAATGAGTAAGAACAACCTAGGGAATGAACTAGGTATTGGAAGGGATTTATTTGGATTAGTTAACCACTCTTGAGTGGATATAAGGGGAGAAAAAGGAAGAGGCAAAATCTGTAGCAAAGGGGTATTGAAATGCTTTGGAAAAGCTAGAAAAGGAGATAGTGTGCAAGACTTAGGAAATGAGAGTTGGACTTGGGTTAGAAGTGCACACGTATAGGAGTGAATGGGAATGGTCATTATGTGATTCGGTAAGGTTGGTAAGAGGTAGAAACTAGCAAGAAGAAGCTAGGAATGCACAAGTGTGCAAAATGTGAAAGTGGGAATGAAATTTGGAGAAAATTAATCAGAATTGGAGTAAGGATTTGACAAAGGATTTGGAGTGGTTTAGAACATGTTTTAAGGTGTTTAATTATGTGGGAAACTTGTGGAAAGTTTATTGAAAAAATAGGGGTGGATTAAGGGTTGATTTGGGGTTGAAAAATGACCTTAAGTAGTTTTTAGCAGGGTTCGGGACTTAGGATATGTACCAAGTCCCGGACCGCATCAAAAAAAAGGCCCGAGAGTGAATGCAGGAATTGGTCCGGGTAGAAAAATGAGCCGAAAGTACACAGAAGCATTGGTCCGGGACCTTGGGTCCAGACCAAGTCCCGGACCACCCCTAGAATTGCCTAGAAAGTTTTTTTAAGGGTTCTAAACATGGGGGGTTGATTGGTATTAGTTTTAGGAGTTGTTTAGGAGTTGTTTGGCGACCTTTAAAGGCCTTAAAAAGTGTAAACAAGTTTGAGGAGTGATTGAAAAAGTTGTGAGTTTAAGTACACTAAGTTAAACCAAAATAACGGGATAACGGGGTAAGTACGGGAGTAGCAATTATGTACCTACCGTAACACCTAAATATTAATTGAACCATTTGACATGTAATTAGTGGTTCAAGAGTATTACATGAGGAACAAGTGTGAACCGAGGAACGTGAGAACACCAGGTAAAGTTAACCCCGGTGAAAGGTATGATTTCCTCATGCTCTGTATCCTAACTTGGTTACACGATTTGTGTGCTTTTTTTATTGTGTGATCACCTAACAAGATAAATGCATGAATCGGATTGTGTGCACTTATTAGTGCTTGTGTTATACTGTTGTTGGTTGGATGGTATTCTTTTAACTAAAGTTTGTATAATTCATGAAATGAATGTAATTGTGAATGAATTGCTTGAATGTTGATTGTGTATGGTAGTGTGACTCATAGTTGAGTCTTGATTGAGTGGATACTCGTAGAAAGAGTCAAATTGAACTAGTAAAAAGGTGGAAACACACTATAACTATCGAACCAACACACGGTAACATGAACCTATGAACTCACTAGAATGAGAATGTATACGGGAGTAGTAACCTCCCGATAACGGTTAGAGAACCGAATTGATTAAATCCTCACAATAATTAATAGTGGAAGTATATGAGTAACCTCTATCTAGAGGATTGATAATCGTTCAAAATTTTGAACCTTGAGTAAAGTAAAGCATGGTAAGGGATCACCAAACCCCTTAGTAACATAGTCGAACCCCAATGAGAGGAACCGACAAAATGAACAATGTCACGAACATGAGAGTATTCGATAAGTTGGGTAAGACCTTAAATCTTAGAATACCAGACATTGAGAATTCCCTAAGCTAATAGATGATATCGAGAGAGATACCTCTAGGCTGATCCTTGAGATTGTGAAATGACTCCGAGAGAGGAGTTTGGGAATTTGAGTAGTCCGGTAGAGAACTGGACATTGGTGACCTTGAGGAGCTAAATGCATAGCCCCATTTGTATTTGTAAGCCCGATGGTGGGTCTTGTGTATGACCCTACCCGAAGGTCATGATTAATGACTTAACATATACCTTTGAGTATTGAGTATGGATTTGAGAACTTGAGTATTGAGTATTGAGTATTGAGCATTGAGTAGTTTAGTAATGAGTTGGGACTTGAGAGAATTGAGTTGAGTTTGAGAGCAAGAGGGTTTGAGTAAGTGTAACCCGAGTGAGCGGGTGACAATGTAAAGTGAATTGAGGCATAGTGAGGTATAACCCTCAAGCTTAAGTAAAGAACAAATTAAACTAACCTCTTAATGTGTGTGTTAGCGTTTGTGTTCAATGTTGAACTTTGATTGTGAATGTACATATATAATGTATGTTGTATGCATGTTGTTTGAACTAAAATGAACTGCATGCTCTCGACCAATTAGTCGGCGTACCCTCGCTAGTACGCGGGGTATGCGGAAGTCATATGCAGCAATTTTGCTGATCCCCTAGGGGCATCGTTTTTATTTTACAGGTACAACAAAGCCGTCAACCGTTCAAGAGTAGGACAAAGTTGCTATTGTGCAGGGATAGTTGATTAAGGATTGTAATTGTTGTATTGTGGAATCGTAAGACTGAAAGGTCCTTCATATACTTGGGAATTATAGATACTCGGTATAGTATAGAATTGAGATTGTATTGTATATAATGGTATTGAAGGTTGTATTTGGTTTGAGAATTGATAAGGAAATGGAATGTATCGTTTGTATAGAGTACTCGGTAAAGACCCATCAGACCGGTATTGTATTTGTTTGTTGTAATTGAGTTTGGGTTGGCCTTGTTAGTCACGTGGGTGACTAACGGCATTGTTTCACCCCCGGTTGTATTAGAATTTCCGCTGCTAGTGTATTGATAATGGAGACGGGTTAGGAGCTAATTGTGTGATTACAGGTAAGGGTGTTACACTTGGCTCCAAGGCCTCCAATTCACACTCAATTTACAAATCCTTTCTAATTCATCCAAATACATTTCCATTCCAGTTTTGGTTCATTCATTCATTTACCCATTCCCAATATTCTAAAACAATTAAATAAGCACCAAGGTAGTTTAATTACCTTAATTTCACAAGTTCCTCTTCCCATTTCTCCTCTCCTCTTCCTCTTGCCATTTTCGGTCAAGTGGGCATTGGAGTTGCCAAACTCCATTCCCATCATCCAAGGAACACAAAAAGTGTAATTAAAATCCTAATCCCTTGGAATAATACTAATTCAATGAAATGCTTAAAACACCAAATCTAGGGTTTTTAACCCTTGAATCAAGAAGATGTTTCCACCACCATTGGAAGGTTGAAACAATGCTCAAACAAGAGAAGAACAAGGTATTACAAAGGGGGCAAAATCGGCCAAGAAAGATGGATGAAGAAAAATGAGTTTTCTTGGAACTCCAAGGTCCATAAAATGCCATTTTCTTCACCAATGGGGTATACCCATGGAGATGAACTTCATCCTTTGATGGTTTTGAAAAGAGGGAAAGATAGATCTTGATGAGAGGAGCAAGAATATATAATTTGTTTTTGATTTGGAGTTGTAATGTGGCTTAGGCAAGCTTGGAAGTGTGAGCTGCCATGGAGGTTGAAGAAATCGCCTGGAGGAAGAAGAAGAAATTGGCAGAGAGGAGGCAGTACGTGAGGGGAAAGAAAATGAGAGGAGAGAGAGTGTTTTTCTACTTTTTGTACTTTTCCCCTTTTCTTTTCTTTCTCTTTTATTTTCTAGCTAGTTTAAGTGTGTGAGAGAGCTGATTACTCTCTTAAAAACCGGCCCATTAATAAACATGAGCTGGGAGGGTTTTTGTCTTTTACAGAAAACACTCGTTAATTTACCCGGTTTAGCACTATTCACTAACCGGACCCGTTTTCCAGAATTTTCTCATTTGTTTAATTTTAATGGTTCTTAAGCTCCCATTAATGTTTGTTAATATTTATTTGGTCGACTATAATTTTTACGGGTTCATTTGATCACTCAAAGTTACGTTTTCGGGTTTTCTCGAAAAACGTGCACTAAAGCTTTATTAGCATTTTTAATTCATTTTATGGATCCGTTTTCTTCGGGAATTTCCCGTATTTTATTTAGGCATTATTAATCCTTGTACATCCATATAATACCCTGTTCGAGGTTGTATTCCTCTACGGTCACATAACACTCATTCTAGCATTTTCACTTTTTAAGTGTTTCCCAATTTCTTTTGGATTTATTTCCTTTACCAAAATTACTTAGGCACTATTAGGCCCTTAAATACTATATTAGAATTATTTAATCACCATATTTATGTTCGGGGTATTTCAAATATGTAGTCAATGTACAAAGTACCAATAATCAAATATAATCAGGGTACACAGTATCAACAAGGTGTAGTCAGGGAGCCCCAAGAACTCCAAAAATAAGGTAATATCTGGGAGCCCAAGAGCCCTAAGAGCACAAGTATCATCTCCGGTTGTAAAATACAACAATCAATTCACAACTTGTAGAATCTAATTCCAATTCTCAAATCCAAAATTAGGGTTTTCACAATCTCTTTTGATGATCCAAAATCCACACGCAAACTAAACAGCCATGAGCATAGAATTTACCTGATTACTCACACGACTTAGGAGAACAACTCAGCAGAATCACAAGTAGCGTAGGTCGATGAGTTCAAGGTCTAGATTCACAATGACCATCAATTAGAATCCACCAATCCACAAATTAACACAAATGAAACCTAACCCCGGTAGAAGACCTTACCCTCCTAGTCTCTAATTCATCACCAGGGAAGAGATTTGAAGAACACAAATAAGAAGCGAGAGATTTGTACTTTGGGGAAGGTGAGTGCGTGAAGCGTTGTGATGATGATGAAGGGAGTGGGGATCGTGATATAAATAGACTATTATTGGTAATTAGAAAGGGAAGGTATTAAATAAATAATAATGTAAGTTACTGGAAGAAGAATAAATTATTGGTAAGTAACCAATAGTAAGAAGAATAAAGGGGAATTAGATAATTAATTTATAATTGAGTAAGAAGTAAAATTGATCGATCAATTATAAAGAGATAATGATGATCATGGTTATCCTTAAGTAGAGATAATTATCTAAAAGGAATACATTAATATTGGGTAAATAAATTTAAAGGAAGTAAGGAGATCTTTGTAACGTTAGTAAAAAGATGGAAATATTAATACTAAATAGTTTCGAAGAAGATAAAGAAGAATGTAGTATAATTATAATTATTTTAGATTGAGAAAGGAAAGGTGGGATGGATATTCTAACTTCCTTGGGCCTAATAATAATAACCTCATACTAACCCAATAACTCCAGAACCAACCTATTATATGGATTAACTCACTAGCATCAACAAAATATGCATTTCCTAACTTGAAAATTCAAGATTTCACCCTGCAGACTGTATATTGTGAGTGGTTGGAACTGGTGTAATTAAAACAGTTGAGAAAGAAATTAATACTCAAAATATCCGTCGGGCTGCAAATAAAACCCGGTCGCAGTAGTATAGTAAGACAGAAGCGGCCGGGGTCAAACCGTGGGACTTATAGCGAAATAATATAGTACCTAAGCTTGTCACAAGAGGGGAATTAATTGACTTGTTTTTGTAAAAAAAAACAACATAAGATTAACTGAGTTAAGATAAATTAAACGGAACTCCGGGTTCAGGTTTATATAATCTGATTAATTATGCTATCTCTACCGGTTTATTATATTAGTTTGGCGAAATTCCTGTTATTATCCTAAGAACTAATCATAGAGTCATAAGAACTCGATTACCAGAAAATGCAAAGTCCGATGAAAACTCAAGCAAGCACTAGTAAACGGAAATTAAGTGCGAGGAATTATATTCTTGCAAATGAGTACTAACTTATCCGATGAAAATAAGTTTCCTACAGATTTACGGCTTAATTAACCTATCTGTTTATCACCGATCAGATTAAAACAGATTTAGTAAAGCTTTTTAATAAATCAATGAAATTTATTAAAAAGGTGAGAGATAAACTTTAATCGTAACAAACTGTATTTATTTTAACCGGTAGAAATATAATTACATAATTAAACAAATTACGGCTAAACCTTCGCCCGGAGTAAATCCTCTTAGCCCAACATAATTAAAAAGACAAATGAGAAGTAAAAGAAATCATCTGGGAAAGATAATTAATTCAGCTCCACTATCTTGCACTGCAGAATATTGGCAGGTTGGACAGAACAACGGTATGGAAATGGAATGTTTTTATGAAATGAGGTGTTGTATGGAATTTATGTGGATAATATGTGGATGATATGTATGACTTTTGGAGAGTTTTATGGTATTTTATGGAGGGAAAATGGCATAAGTTTGGGGTGGAATGAGATATAGATTAATGGAGGTTTGGAGGAGTATTTATAGAGAAATATAGGTAAAAGGGGGAGGTAAGGCGGTGGTTTTAACGTGTGAAAGATAATGATTTTATCTCTTCACACACTGCTGTTGCGTCCTGTATGCTGGCAAGATCGACATGTCCGGACCACCGTCCGAACCAGACTGGTCCGGACATGTCGATTTTCTTCTCGGGTGCGCTGGCGAGTCTTCGTCCGGACCAGGTGATCCGGACACTGGTCCGGACCAAGGGTCTTTTGCCTCTAAAATGTTCGTTTTAGCTCCGATTTGATCCCCGTTTGTTGCGTTGGAATCCTCATGAGTAAATCTACTTAATTACATGGATTTTTCCTACATTGAACATATAAAATGCATTAGTTCATATCAAAAAACATAAATCTTAGGAAAAAATGCATAATAAGTGGGAAACATGTGCTTCAGATATTGCAATTCATAAGGTATTTAAACCCTAAAAGTCTATATGTTTTACACTTATCAAACTTCCTCACAATTAGCTTTTGCTTGTCCTCAAGCAAAATACAGAATTAAGCTCCTGAGAAGGAATTCCAAAGAATTAAATCTTTGGGTAAAAACAAACGTAGAAGGAATTAAACATAATAACAATCCTAAGATTTAACCTTTGCTCATAACTGTATGTTCCTTTCTTTTTAGTAGAAACAAGCTCTTCAAACCAAAAATTTGGAGAAGTTAAATCATCAAGAATGAACACAGATTAACTCGGGATCTTTCCACCATTTCTTTCCTTAAATACCCAGAAATGACAAGGGGTGTGAAGTATTGCCTTATTCCGCAGTACCTTTCAACACCACATACTCATGATCTAAATAACCTTAAGATTTTTTTTTAACAAACTTTTAATAGCACTGTTTGCAAATTTATTTTAAACCCTACAGACTTTTCTCTCCATTCATGTAGCAGTTTTGGGTCTTTTATCCCAGATCAAATGATCTTAGGTAAATGGGTGATGAAGCACCCCAAGGACTTAATAACCGAATGGAAGAGGCCCGTTTCAGTTTAAACACAAATATTAGATCAGAGGAGTACCTTGCCTTTTTCTTCCATTCCAAACTTTCCTTTCATTTCCAAAGGTACCGAGTTAAACCAGTTCAGACTTAATAATTAGCTTGCACACAAAATAATTTTTATAATGAAACCATGAAAACTAACAATTATGAGCAAAACTAATCTTAAAGTTGCTTACCATGTTTGATTTCTCTACAAAATATTTTCACCCGTAAATCTAATGTCTATATGTATTAGATCAGCTGACACATTTTCAGGGAAAGGTCTCTACTTCCTCACACTTAAGAGGAACAATGTCCTCAATTGTTCAGTTTAAAATTTTCTAAGAAAGAAGACGTTTCAAAATGTGTCATACTCATGGAGGAAAGCGGTTATGTATAGCAATAGAGATAAATCAAATAAGAGAAGTAAAACGAACTTAACATTATTTAAATTTTGCATAAATTAAAACAAACAACTCCCCTTATATCCTTGGATTTGAGGAAGTAGCCCTTCCTCACACTTAAGCTTTTGTCGGGGGAAACGTTCCTCACACTTGCGTTATGCAAGTGCTCAACTTTGGAGAAGGAAAGTCTTATTGCAACATTTAAAAGGAAAGAAAGCTGATATTAAATAATAAAGATAGTGCGTACACTGAAACAAACCAAATAAAAAGTAAACTGTCAAACGTTAGAAATACAGTAAATAAATAAAGCAGGAATGGAAAAAACACAATAGAGAAAATAACTGTCATAGAATCACTCCGGTGGTGGGTAGTAAGCCTGCCACTGCTGGAAGTCATGGAGCATAGCCTCATAATTATCCTGAGATCGTCGTGCCTGCTCCCGAAGCTGAGTGATCTCAGCTTGGTATCTCTGCTCCAACTGCTGCTGTCTGCGCTCGATCTCAGCCTGGAAGGACTACTCCATCTGCTGCTGTCTCTGCTCGAACTCATCCCAGGTCACATACCCGCTCCTGGGTGCTGGGAATGCAGCATACTGCTGCTCCTCTGCTGTAGTGGAACCAGGGACTGGCTCTGATGGTCCCTCTCCCACATCTCTTTGTCGCTTCTGAGTACGCGGACCCGCTTGCTTAACCCACTCATTTCCATTATATTCAAATCGCATCCTCTTCATGGTGCTCATGTCAATGGGTGTCCTAGAAGTGGAACGACCCTCCTCAGCTAAGTTGACTCCCTGCTGCCTGAGGAAGTGGCAGATCATAACAGGGAATCCAAGCCTGTGACGGTCCTTATGCTCTATGATGTAGCCCAGATGCTGATGTAAAAGGTTGGGTAAATAGGTGAGTGCAGCAGCTCCAGCAAAAGAGGGGTTCACGACTGCTTGGAGAAAATAGCAGTCGGTCTGGTTGAGGTCAGAAGAGCGGCGTGGCGTGACATTGGCCACCAGAAGCGCGAACAGGACTCTCTCGCGAGGGTCCTGTAGAAGATCAGCAGGGATGACCTGCTTAGTCTGGTCATCTCCTCTTCGTCTGCGCGGTGCCTGATTGTATAGGTCACTGTAATGATGATCTGCAGCACTCAGAAAATCATTAAATAGCTGCACTTGATCATCATCCTCATTCATAGGACCAGGGTAAGGAATCCCTAAATATGTGGCGATGTCCTCTGCCCGAATGATGATGTCCCTCTCCTGGACCCTGGAGTGGATGTTTCCCTCTTGGATACGGGAATTCGCATAAAAAACCCGTACCTCACGTGGGTAGAAGGAACCACCCATGTCTAGTAGTTTTGCCCATCCATGCGCCCGCAGAAGCTGGGGTAACCCAAGCTGGCGCTGCAGGTCTGGTGCCACTGATCGTTCAGGATCAATATCGCACTCCAGGTTGAACCATTCTCTGCCTGTGTAGATATGAACTCTGGTGGTGGTGCCTGACTCGAACTAGTAGCAGTGGTCTTACTCTTCTTTGAACGTCCAGTTATTTTCTTAAACATCCTGCTTAATACATATTAGCAACAAAGAAAGCAAGTAGAATAATAATATGAAATATAAACAAAAGAAAAACAAGTAGAATAATAATATGAAATATAAACAAAAATAAAACAAGTAGAATAATAATGTGAAATATAAACAAAAATAAACAAATATCACAAATTCTACCGAAATTTCGACAGAATCTCCCCTAAAAATCTTCAATTCTCCACAATTTAATTCAATCAATAATCAAGGTATAACAATACCGTTAGCACATAAATCCACCCATAACATCATACCATCCTAAAATCAATAACTTATAACCACAAGGCATTGTAGAATCCAAAAATCCAAATATAACAATTATATTTTCGTAACTATCATACCTTAATTTGGAATTCAATCAAAAACACCAAATTTGAGTATAATAAGTGTAGAATTTACCTTGTAGGGGTATAGTATGATTGTAGAGGAAGAAATCGATGTCAAAAACACAAGAACGAGCTCAATAAAATCGAATTCATTCTTCTAGGGTTCGAATATTCAGCCACTGATTTCTCCTTGTGTGGTTGATGGTTTGTGGATTTCTTGCTATAGAAACGTAGAGAATTCAAAAACGAAGATTTCGGTACCAACCTTGCTCAATTTGGTGGAGAAATGAAGATTTTAGAGCCAAAAGAAGAGGGAGGCGATTTTGTGGCCTGTTCTGGTCGCGTTCGAATTTGAGAGAATTTGGGGATTTCTGTTCGCAGTGATTCGGACGGCGCGTTTAAGATCCGGAAATTTTCCTGTCCGGACCGCGTCCGGACCAGCTGGTTCGGACAGGCCAAATGTTTTTTTTTTCTTAATCTAACTAAAGAGAATATGGTAGTATAAATTCATAAAAATTAAAAACATAAAAAAAAAAATAAAAAAAAACTTATATTAAAAATAATATTAAAAATACCTCATAAATACTGGGTTGCCTCCCAGTTAGCTGCTCTTTTTTAACGTCTTTAGCTAGACGCATTTGACCAAGCTTAGGTTGGAGAAGAGTTTGAGGGCAAGGTATCCGAACAGCTGGCGTTAGGAAGTTTGCACACTTCCTTAAACTTATGACGAAGAGGTGTCGTCTTCTGTTCCTTTGGGCTGGAGGCTTCCTCGATTCCTACAAAAGAAATTGCTAACAGAGCATTATTTTCAAGAATACCAGCATACCTTTTTAGACGGATCCATTGACTTTGAAGCATTCCCTTTCTTATTCTGGAGTTCGTAAACACCAAAAGGAGTAGTTCCAACTACTTGGAATGGGCCAGTCCAGTGAGATTTGAGTTTTCCAGGAAATATTTCAATCTGGAATTATAAAGCAGCACTCCGTCGCCAACTTTAAAGTCGCGTTTGTGGATCATTTGGTCATGGTGTTTCTTGGTGCGCTCCTTGTATATTGTGCACTTGGTATGCCTGATCTCTTAACTCCTCGAGTTCAGAAAGTTGAAGCTTACTTTTCTCCTGCGCTTCTATATCGAAGTTTAGGGCCTTGAGTGCCCAATATGCCTTATGTTCCAGCTCTACAGGCAGGTGGCATGATTTCCCATAGACAAGCTTAAAAGGAGACATCCCGATGGGAGTCTTGAATGCGGTGCGGTAAGCCCAAAGCGCATCATCTAACTTTAATGCCCAATCCTTTCGTGATGAGTTAACCGTTTTCTGGAGATCCATTTTAATCACGGTTCGAAACTTCTGCCTGGCCGTTTGTCTGGGGGTGATAAGGTAGAGCTACCTTGTGACGTACCCCGTATTTACCCATAAGCGCTTCAAATGAACGGTTGCAGAAGTGGGATCCTCCGTCACTGATAATAATTCTAGGCACGCCAAAACGGGTAAAGATGTGCTTTTTAAGGAATTTGGTTACGGTCTTTGAATCAGCATGATGACAGGGTATGGCTTCTACCCATTTTGACACGTAATCCACTGCCACTAAAACATATTGGTGGCCCTGTGAGGAAGGGAAAGGTCCCATAAAATCAATGCCCCAACAATCAAAGAGTTCCACTTCTAGTATTCCCTGTTGTGGCATTTCATGTCTCCTAGATGTGTTACCCATTCTCTGACAATTATCACATTGGGTGCAGAATTGGTAAACATCCTTGTGAAGAGTCGGCCAATAAAATCCTGAGGCCAGGATCTTGGCAGCGGTCCTTGTGGGTCCATGGTGACCACCGGCTTCCCGTGAGTGACAAAAATGTATGACGCTGTGAACCTCATCTTCAGGGAGACACCGGCGAATCAATCCATCCGCACAGACTCGGAACAAATATGGATCTTCCCAGAAATAATGTTTTGAATCAGAAAGAAATTTCTTCTTCTGGGAGTAAGATAGATCATATGGTATTGTTCCAGAGACTAGATAATTGGCCAGGTCCGCATACCATGGCTCTTGTACCTTGGTGATAGAAAAGACAGTCTCATCGGGGAAGAATTCGTTAATAGGCACACTATCTGACAGACAAACAAAAATGTTGTATGACTTTTTCATGACGAAGCCGCAGTCTGTCACCAATTTCAACATGAAAGTGTCTAAACATGTTTTCCACTCCCGCGAGCCCAGAGATCTGATGATTACCGTGAGCGATCTAAGAGAATTTTTGATGGGAGACCTGCTTAACATCTTGTGATTCAGGCCTATTGTGTGTAAGTATCTTTTAAATTATTAAATTATCTTTCATTTTTTAAGCTATTTAACATATCTTATGAAAAAATGTTGTTTAGGTGTTTGACTACTAGACTGATATCAACAAGAGATTATCTTCCATCTCTTTCTTGTGCCCACAATCGATGTCAGCAAGTCAGGCCGCATTGGATGCGCAAGGATGTGCACAGCACGTGAGGCAGGGATTTTGTGCTGCGGTGCGAAGAAGAAGCAAATATTTGTTGATCCCATATCATCAGATGTAAGTACACAATAACTGGAATTTTTAGCTTCCTAATTGTGATAATTAAAAATATTGTTCTACAAAACATTCTTTGTTTTATCTGTGGCAACAATCATTGGATGTTGATGGTGTTGTGTATCGAACCACTCGTGCTTGTTGATACTAGACCCATTGGGCGGCCCTGATGACCTTCGAGAGATCGCTGTAGAGAAATATTTGAAGGAGTGAGTATTCAAAAATTTTAATGCATTCTGTATTTATTTAAGCTTGTCCTAGATTATTGACAATAAATGGCTTCATTTTAAAATGCTGTATTTATGCAGGGGTCATAAGCTTGGTTTGAGTGATGCGAAGAAACCATTCTCCATCTTGGACTTCCATTACATACGTGTAAGTAATCATTTAATTTATGCATTTTTGTATTAAAGTTGAACGTTTAATTTTTTGATCTATATAAAGTTGGTAATCCATGGATGGTGTGATGACAGTGTCCTCAGCAGCCTGATTCACGAAGCTGTGGCTATTATGTGATGCGGTACATGTTCGAGATTGTACAAAATATTGACACGCTTGCTGATGATGACAAGGTAAACCATACCAATCAAAGTTTTAGTTAAAGTTATTGCATTTGTAATAAAAATGTGTGCTAATGATGATCAGTTTCTTTTTATGGACAGATCGTTTCTTTTTTCACAAAAGTAGGGAGAACGTATTCCAAAATGGATCTCGACTTGTAAGAGATCATCTATCGCAGTTTTGGTGTAAAAATTACTTGAGTGTTACTTAGATCTTATCCTAGTGTAGTTAGACTTACACTTTTGTTTGTGCTGAAACAACGTAGACTCTCAAAGAGTTTGTAAAGTTCAACTCTCTCTTATTTTGAATGGGTTTGTTTGCAATTCGTTTTCAATGTTGCAATTCAAATTGGCAACTTGGTCTATGGTCATAGTGTGGTTGGTTATCAAAGGGCAATACCAGTTGGATGCCCTGTACAGGTTGTATATGCGATTGTAAATTGGGTTGTGTTGGAAAACTATTGTAGATGCAAAAAAATAAAAAAAAACTAAAAAAAAGAAAAAAAAACCACGGTTCACTTAAAACCGTGGTTTAAAACTCAATGGAAACGACGAGTATAAACCATGGTTTATTGTAAAACCGTCGTATAAAGGAGTCATATACCACGGTTATACACCCGAACCGTCGTATAAAATGCAATGGAACGACATTATATACCACGGTTTCCGTCCCAACCGGTATAAGTCGTCTTTCCCGCACAACGGGCTATAAACGACGGTTTTAGCGAACCGTGGTTTATAATCCGTGTTTTAAACGACGGTTTAAAACCGTGGTTTATAGCAATTTTCCAATATACCACGCGGGTATAAACCACGGTTTCTAACCGTGGTATATAGGCAAAATAACCGTGGTAAAAAACATTTTCTGCACTAGTGAATTAGTCATGCTACTTCAAGGATTAAAGGTTCGGTAATTACCTGGGCCGGACTTTAGAACCGGACCCATCACGGTCGTCTAAACATGAAGGACAGGCTGCCTCTGAGGTGCACCCGCTGAGGTCCCCGGGATCCCTCCCTGTGGTGCCTGCTGGGCCGGTGCATCGCAGATGCAAACCTCCTTGCCTTCCCTCTTCCTGTAGCTTTGGTAGTTCCCCTTTGGCTTGGCATTCTCTGGGCATTTATTGGATGTATGTCCCGGTTTCTGGCAGTTGTAGCATTTGATTTCTCTCCCATAGCAGTCCTTGCGGGATGGTCTTGGTTGCACTTTCTGCACACGTAGGTGCGGCCGTCTGAGAAGGTTTTGGTGAAACCAGAGCCAGAACCTGAGGTTTAGAGGGTTAGCACATGTGTGCGTGGATATACTAGATATGGTACTTATAAGAATACGATTTAGGAATAGAAGTTTACCCTTAGGTGGTGTGATCTCAGTGGCTTCGCAGCCACCGGTGCAGAAGAACCTAGTTGAAGCAACTCAACTGGTTTGCCCTGCTCAGCATGGGCACTGCTCTCACTTGGGAATTTCTTTTGGGATGGCTGAAAGAAATTCCCTTCTTCTTTTTCCAGCTTTTACCCTGGTTCTGCTCCTCGCCATTGGTGTTTTGTTATTGGCCTTGCGCTTCAGCGCGGTTTCTTTATCCCGTAGTTGGCAAGTGATTTCAACGTGAGAAGCCGCGTGATAACACTCCTGAAGTTTCAGGTATTTGCCGGGATTCTTATTTAAGAAAGGATAAGGAAGAGATTCAATGAATTCAAGGAATTTATGGAATTGATATGGTACTAAGGGTTAACCGATATTTACCTGAAGGGAGGTAAATCGAGTGTAGCCCATTCCGTACCGAAGGCGATGGCTCAGACCGCCATAGAAGCGATCGACCAACACCTGGCCGGTGTACCCAAGGTCGGGTAGAAGACGGGAGAATAAAGTGAAGGTTCTGTAGTACTCATCCACAGACATCTTGTCTGTCATCTTCTAGGCATCCAGCTCTAGTCTTTTCTTAGTCTTTACATGTTCCGGATAGTACTTGGATCGGAGGAGAGAGCGAAAGACTCCAATCGAAGGGTGGGGTCGTTGACGTGCTCATGTTTGATTAGTTTCCACCAGTCCATGGCTGCGTCTTTCAAGTAGTAGGCTGCTAACCCTAACTCGAACTCCAGCAGGGGCTTCGAGGGTTTCAAAGGCCGTCTCCATCTCGGAATGTAGGCCTCTAGCTTAGCCGGATCACTCTCGCCCCTAAAGCAAGGAGGGCGGAGTTCCGCTACAGCTTTTACCCAGTTAGCTTCTGGGTGGAGGGGGAGGGATTGGTCCCGCTTGGGTTTGCTGGTTTTGCTGGTTCTGTTGCATAGCTTGGATTACTTGTGGTAGCATCTGTGCTACCGTGGCAGCGACGATTCAGCTATCGTCTGCGTGCCAGGTCCGTCATTGCCCCCTCCTCTAGGCGACCTAGACCTCTTCCTGACATCTGAACATTTAGCAGTTACATTAGGCTCCGCAAGATATGACTCAAAGGTCTTGGAATTTAAACAAGGTATCGTTCCTGAGAACGTCAAGGGTATCCGTGTTACAATATCTCTCTCCATAAAAGCCTATTCTTTGACCAAAAGCATGAGCAAGTGAATCCTATGAACATTTTGTTTCATAGTTGGAGTTATCGTTCTTAATTTTGGTGATAGGAAGAAGAAAAAGATGATTTAAAAATAGAGACAGATCATAAGAAATAGATTGTGGGTGTGGTTGTGTATTAAGTATTATCCGCTGTGACAATGTGATGTGGAGAGATAGCTAGGTTGGAGGGAATGAATGTCTAAACGAGCATATTTAGAGTTTGGGGGGGGGGGGGACTCACTGTCACTGTCTGAAACCTCTTACCTCGAGAGGGTTGAAAATATATGGATAACCCGAAAATGCTAAATTATATATCCTCACACCTTAAGGGGGTGAAGTAATTTACTCAATATTTTATTAGTTACCTTCAGACTACCGGCTCCATAGTTGTGTAGTTATGGTGTAGTTACTCCTAATTATCACTCTGATATCTGAGGACTTCGTGACGACCACGAGGATGAGTGAAATGATAAATACATTCTTTAACGTGTATGGTGCCTTCAAGACTCAGTGATAAATGCGAAATATATAGATTTTGCGGGTTTAATTGACCTATTATTCACATTATTTGTGGACAATATTTCTCACTTATCATATGTTTTTTTCTCATATTTATGTTTTGATGAAAAATGATATACTTTTATGTGTCAAATACAGGTAAATCATCATGAAATATATATAAATATATATATAACTCATGGGGTTATATTTGCATCAATGTATGAGTCATGGCTGCTACGTGATATGTAGTATACCCATACAAACCATCGGAGGCACTTAGAAGATAAAGAAACAAAATAAAATTAATTTGATAAAAAACGCTGTTGTATATATTGAAGTCTAGGGTTCAACGAGAAGATATCACCATGCACTCGGCTCTGCGCCTCCAACAGAGGCTACGAGCCTACGGCCTCCTCTCTCTCCACCTCACATCTACACAAGGCCATCATTGTTAGCATTTCATACTTTTGACAGAGGATTAATGCAGAGACACGTGCCGATAGAAGACGGGACAGAGATCTTCTTAACAAAGTTTCTTCTTCCCTTTTTATCTAAACTGTCAACGTGTTCTTCCTTTGTTATTTTTGTTATTTTTATAGTCATGTTTGAGTAGTTAGACTAGCTCCCCGGATTGGGGTAGCAAAATGGATCTTTACATTATTTTGTAACCTTTCTCGAATTCATTATTGCAATAGTTTAATTCTTGTTCTTCATGCGCTTTAATTCTCTAGCTAATTATTAAAGCAATATTTGTAGTTTTCTAATCAAAATGCGACGCTGAGATTAGTTAACAAGACATAGGAAGTTAAACCGGATTAACGACTAGAAGCATGGTTTGCCTATAGATTAATCTGTCTCCAATAGGAATTGTGTTTAATGCTATTAACTTGATGTAACTTGGGCATGGTTTGCGGCTTGTTATTTCAGTTAGTTTGGGTTCGTTGTACAAGGACCGGTCAATGAACTAATTATAATTCCTAAATTTATTGCAGAATTAGGGAAGAGTTTATAGATTAATAAAGTGAAGGTTTTCAGATCAATACGGGGTGCTTCATTTGATTTTAGAATTTCAATCTTTATTTCTTTATTTATTTTATTTTCACTATTTCATTATTCTGTTATTTTATCTTAGTCTGTTATTCTTTTTATTAAATTAAGTAAACCCTGAAAAAGTGATGTTTCTTGTTTTTATAGTTTAATTTCTCAGTTAATAAATAAATTGTCAATTAATTGATCGAGGTCCCTGAGATCGACAACCCTCACTCAATTCACTATTCCGCAAACGATAGGTACACTGCCTAGGTAGAAGTATAATAACACGTATTTCTGCAACAAGTTTTTGATGCCATTACCGGGGACCTCTGACACGATTAATTGACATTTTTATTTATTTGATTGAGATTTTATTTTAGTTTTACCTCTTTTCCTTTCATATATATATTTTTTATTTTACTCAATTTTGGTTTTGTTGATTTTTATTTTGTCTAATTCTTTCGGCTAGTATAGAATATATACAGTATTACGGATTGAATTTCGTTTCGTTCTATTTATTTTTCTTTGGATTTTGTTTTTATTTAATTAGGATTTTTTTCCTTGCTTATTTTGTTAAGTTCGTTTTTTATGCAATTAGTTTCATTATCTTGGGCTTAATCGTTTTTTTATACGTTTGGTATAAGTAGTATTTAGTTTTTTAACTCTGATCTTGAATTTAATTTAACTTGCGGTTGTTAACTTTTCGTCATCTAATCTTGTTTTTTTAGCTTCTATTTACAATTTAGTTTTATGCAGTTTTTTTTTAGGTTTACATTTCCAGTTTTGATTAGTACTATTTTATTTT
>CM041780.1:179727148-179768297 GCA_023374045.1 Limonium bicolor | reverse complement strand
CAGATTATATAAACCTGAACCGGAGACCCGTTTATATTTATCTTCCACTCAGTTAATTTATCTGTCATTTTACTTTACAAAAACAAGTCAATTATCCCCTTTTTTGTGACAAGCTTAGGTACTATATTATTTCGCTATAAGTCCCACGGTTTGATCCCGGCCGCTTCTGTCTTTATACTACTGCGACCGGGTTTTGTTTGCAACCCGAAGGATATTTGAGTTATTAATTTCTTTCTCAATTGTTAAATACACCAGTTCCAACCTCTCTCATTTTCCATTATGCAAAATGGCGCCGTTGCCGGGACTTGATTTATTCTAGTCCCTAAGCCCCGGATAATTCACCAGTTATATTATAATATTTGTTTCTATAATATTTGTTTTCTTTATTCTGTTAATATTTTGTTATTACTATTTTGTTTGTTGTTTATTTTATTTCTTCTAATTTCTGTCATTTAATTATTCTAGCAATTTAAATACCGTATTAATTACAGTTATTTATTTTCAGTCATTTACTTTTATGTTATTTTTTCCCAGTCATTTAAATTTTCTGTCATTTATTCAGTTATTTAATTTCTGTAATCTAATTTCTAACATTTAAATTCTAATTTCTAACATTTAAATTCTGTCATCTAATTCAACATTTAAATTTCTGTCATTTAAATATTGTCATTTAAATTCCAGTTCTTATTTTCTGTCATTTAAATTACTGTCATTTAAATTCCCTGTATTTAAATTCCAGCAATTTAAATTCTGCCCTTTTTCTTTATTTTAATTTTATTATTTACTTAACTGCATTTTTTTATTTCTTTTATGTTTATTTATTTTCGGTTTATTTCTCTTGTTAAAAAAAATATATTCTATTATTTTCTTTTATTTAAATTCCCCCTCATATTTCTTTCTTTTTATTTATCACATCACAGTTTCTTTTTCTGTTTTGAGTGGTGAATGCCTGTTACTCGATCACAAGCCTTCCGGACGATTTTAACAATCATACAGGTAGCTACATCCCTGAGATCGAGAGAACCTTTCTGCGCACTTTGAGGCAGAGACGATCTCAACAAAACATAACCACCACGGAGATAGAATCAAACCAGGAAGCAGATATGTCATCTACCAGCTACAGTTCGTAACATCAACAGGCCGTCTAACCAAGGTCAACAGCCCGCCATCATCCTTCCCCACCTTACCCCATCCGAATACGATGAGTGGCAAAGCTTAAGCCATATCATCAGATCCGATGTGTAAAGGAGTTGGGCATGTTCGATGGCTCTAACCCTGACGAAGCCCTGTCGCATGTCACCAAGTTTCTGCAGCATGCCAACAGTCTGACTGCAACCGACGCAGTACTCCAGTACGCGTGGCTGTCATTATTCCCTCACAGTCTGACGGGAAATGCAAGTAAATGGTATCACAGCCTTACACCAAGTACCATTGGTACTTGGGATGAAATGGCCACCAAGTTCTACGACAAATTCCTGCCCCCGAGCCGAACGTTGGAAATGATTGCTGAAATCTACAATTTCAGACAGCCAGGGTCGGAAAACATCTGTGAAACTTGGGACCGTTTCAAAGGACTACTACTTACTTGTCCTCACCATGGTCTGACGAAAGAACAAGTATCACAATTGTTCTACAAAGGCTTAATCGGTCCGTGCAGAACAATGGTACTATCCTCTTTAGGGGCTGACATTCTGAAAAAGCCAGGAAAACAGTTTCTGAATAGCATAGAGTCTCTCTGTGAAGAGATCAGAGACTGGGCCACGGGCGGATCAAGAGGCGGCACTCCAGGTTTATATCAAGTAGGGGAAAGTGACAACAAATTTGACCAGCTGATGAAAAGCCATGAGCAACTCATGGAGAGCAATGCCCAGCAGGCAACAAAAGTAAGCACCCTGCAGAAAGTAGTTGAGCAGATGAGCATGAATTCCTACTCCCACCAAGCAAAGTCGATGATTTCTCGATCATCTACAACCCCTCCAGGCTATGCTCCTCTATCCCTATCAACTCCTGATGCTTCTTGCACGCAATGCGGGGGCCACACGACTACGAGCAATGCCCTGAGTTACAAGAGTTGAAGGCAGCCGAGGAAGCAAATTTTGTGAGTAATAATCAAGGTTTCCGACAACCTTGGCAGCAGAATGTACATCCTAATCTCCGATACGGTAATACCAACAACATCCAGAATCCAAGAACACTCCAGCCTTCCCAAAACTACAGGCCACAATCGAACTTCCAAGGAGGCCAGAGGCAATTTCAACAACCTCCATACGGTGACTTGCATCTTCTAGCCGACCACCTCAACCTCAACTAATCCAGAGTCTGAGATGGGTCAGATACAAGAAATGTTTAGAGTCATGATGAACAAATCTCGAGACACTCAAGAGGAGGTCTCAACTCTCAGGAAAGATCAGAAGGTTACAATCACAGATTCAACAACTCCTAACCCAACAAAGGCCATCTGGCCAACTTCCCTCACAAACCAATCCAAATCCACGTGAACATGCAAAAGCAATTCACATAGATGAAGGAGATGACAGCAACACATTCCAAGAAACCCCAGAGGTAAATGCTGTCACCTTACGAAGTGGAAGGAAACTAAACACAGAAACGAGCAACGAAGATCGTGTAGAGGACGACATAACTCCTCCACCACCACCTTCGTCTGAGACACAGGCTCCTATCCTTCCTACTCCCTCTCCTCCGTCTCGAATTACTATTGATGTTCCTTCTTCTTCTTCTCATAAAAATACGGAGCTTCCATTTCCTAACAGGATGAAAAAAAGCATCTTGACGAACAATTTGCAAAATTTCTTAGTATTTTTAAGAAACTGACATTAGACATTCCGTTAATTGATGCCCTGCAGGAGATGCCCAACTATGCAAAATTTCTAAAGGATCTCCTAACAAAAAGAAAGAAGAAGACCGATAAGGAGACTGTCCATCTCACAGAGGAGTGCTCTGCTGCCCTCCTTCGAGCACTTCCTCCTAAACAGACGGATCCAGGATACCCTGTTGTCCCATGCTTTATCGGTGGAATAGATTGTGGAAGTGGTTTGTGCGATTTAGGGGCCAGCATCAACATAATGCCATACGCTACCTTCTTAAAAGTTCGAGAAGGAGAGATGCAACCTGTACCGTTCAAACTTCAGTTGGCCGATAGGTCGGAAGTCAAACCGATGGGGATGGTCAGAGATCTAGTTGTCGGAATTGAACGTTTCATTTTCCCAGCCGACTTCGTCATTCTGGATATGGATGACGATGTTGACGTACCCCTCATTCTAGGTCGACCCTTCTTGAGTACTGCCAAGGCCGTCATCGATGTCCATGATGGTAAAATCACCTTGCGGTATGAGGATGAGAAGATTGAGTTTGACATGAGGAAAATGATGAAGAAATCCTCCAACGAAGCTCACCCCTTGATGATGGCCAATTTAACTGATGATGATGAGGAAGATTGTGATTCTCCCACTGATGAAGACGTATATTCTCTTTCCTTCTGCATGAAGGCTCAAACTGAACCATTGGAGCATATTCTCGTTGCTTCTCTGGAAAAAGAAACTGAAGATCCAGTGGTCAATGCCACGTTAGCCCAAGTAGAAAGAGGGAAGGCAGGATATCAAGCCTATCGCCCTCCGATGGAGCGACTTGACAGAGAAATTAAGAAACCGATTCCTTCCATCGAGCAACCACCCGAACTTGAGCTTAAAGAGTTACCTCCAAACCTTAAATACGCCTTCTTAGCAGCTGATAAAAATTTGCCAGTTATTGTATCATCTTCTTTAACTACAGGGCAAGAAGACAAGCTACTAAAGGTTCTGAGACAACACAAAACAGCGATCGGGTGGACTATTGCTGACATAAAAGGAATCGACCCCTCCTACTGCACACACCACATCTATATGGAGGACAACTACAAGTCTATCAGGCAGCCCCAGCGTCGTCTTAACCCGAATCTGAAGGAGGTGGTTAAGAAGGAAGTTCTGAAACTCCTGGACGCAGACATCATTTATCCTATCTCCGACAGTCCATGGGTAAGTCCTGTACAGGTTGTTCCAAAGAAGGGAGGCATCGAAGCGGTGGTTAATGACAAAGGAGAGGCTGTTCCTCAAAGAAAAATTACGGGTTGGCGCATGTGCATAGATTATAGGCGCTTGAACTCTGCAACCAGGAAGGATCATTTCCCTCTACCTTTCATCGATCAGATGCTAGAAAGATTGGCAGGACAGGAGTACTATTGCTTCTTAGATGGTTTTTCGGGGTACTTCCAGATTCCTATTGCGCCAGAGGACCAAGACAAGACAACTTTCACTTGTCCCTATGGTACCTTTGCGTATAGAAGAATGCCCTTCGGACTGTGCAATGCTCCTGCCACCTTTCAGCGTTGTATGCAGGCAATCTTCGCAGACTTCATCGAGCAAAGCATTGAGGTATTCATGGATGATTTTTCTGTCTATGGATCTAGTTTTGATGTTTGTTTGGCGCAGCTTGATCTAATTCTTGGCCGATGTGAGGAGACAAATCTGGTTCTCAACTGGGAGAAGTGCCACTTCATGGTCAAGGATGGGATTGTGCTCGGTCACATAATATCTGCTAAGGGGATTGAGGTAGATCAAGCCAAGGTGGAGGTAATTGAAAAATTGCCAAAACCTACTTGTGTGAAAGAAGTAAGAGCTTTCTTAGGACATGCAGGATTTTATAGATGGTTTATTCAGGATTTTCTAAAATTGCAAAACCATTAACTGATTTGCTTCTGAAAGAAGCCCCATTTATTGTTTCTGATGATTGTGTATCTGCTTTTGATTTAATTAAACAAAAATTGGTAGCTGCTCCCATTGTTGTTTCACCTGACTGGTCATTACCCTTTGAGATTATGTGTGATGCCAGTGATTTTGCAGTAGGGGCGGCTCTGTGCCAAAGAAAAGAAAAGATTCTACGAGTTATTGCTTACGCGAGCAAAACTCTGGACAACGCCCAAAGGAATTACACAACCACCGAGAAAGAGCTCCTAGCAGTGGTATTCTCCTTAGATAAATTCAGATCATATTTATGGGGAAGTAAAGTGATTATTCACACTGACCATTCTGCTCTTAAATATTTGTTTACTAAGAAAGAGGCCAAACCACGTTTGCTTCGTTGGATTCTCTTGTTACAGGAATTTGACATGAAGTAAGGGATAAAAGTGGTAAATTAAATGTTGTGGCTGACCATCTTTCTCGGTTGGTAGTTCCTGATGATGGTGTACCTATTCATGAATTTTTTCCGGATGAGACTGTTTTTGTTTTGAATACGGTACACGAGCCATGGTTTGCTGACCTAGCCAATTATCTTGTTTCTGGAGTTATACCTCGTGACTTTTCCTATGCTCAAAAGAAGAAATTTTTATCTGACGCTAAGCATTATATCTGGGAAGACCCTTTTCTCTTTCGAGTTTGTGCAGATAGTATAATTCGCAGGTGTCTCCCAGATAACGAAGTACCCAGTGTTCTTGAGTTTTGTCATTCAAGGGAAGCTGGAGGCCATCATGGATCTCATAGGACGGCAGCCAAAGTTTTGGAATCCGGATTTTATTGGCCCACATTACATAAAGATTGCCAAGCCTTTGTGGCCAGTTGCGATAGTTGTCAACGCATGGGAAATACTTCCAGGCGACATGAGATGCCCCTCAAGGCATTTTAGAGGTCGAACTTTTTGACTGCTGGGGAATGGATTTCATGGGACCATTCCCCTCTTCGCAAGGATTCCAATATATTCTGGTGGCAGTGGACTACGTATCCAAGTGGGTTGAAGCAATTCCTTGCCAACATGCTGATTCAAAGACGGTGGTAAAATTCTTAAAGAAACATGTCTTTACCCGCTTTGGAGTCCCTAGAGCCATTATAAGTGATGGAGGCACACACTTCTGCAATCGAAGCATTGACGCATTAATGGCCAAGTATGGGGTACACCATAAAGTTGCCCTTGATTACCATCCCCAGATGAATGGGCAAGCAGAAGTGTCCAATAGGGAGTTGAAGTGGATACTCCAAAAGACGGTGCACTCCTCCAGAAAAGATTGGGCGTTAAAACTGGATGATGCTCTTTGGGCCTATCGCACAGCATATAAAACCCCCATTGGTATGTCACCTTTCAAATTGGTTTATGGAAAGGCATGCCATCTTCCTGTGGAGCTTGAGCACAAGGCTTATTGGGCTATCAAGTCCTTAAATTTTGATATGACTGCGGCGGGTGAGAAAAGAAAGTTGCAACTCTCTGAGTTAGAAGAGCTGAGGGATCAATCTTACGACAATGCCAAAATTATAAGGAACGAACCAAGAAGTTCCATGACAAGCTGATCCTCAAGAGAGACTTCAAAGTGGGTGACATGGTCCTCCTATATAATTCAAGATTGAAGCTCTTCCCTGGAAAGCTCAAATCTCATTGGGCAGGTCCTTTCCGTATTGTTGATGTGACCTCATACGGTGCCTTCGAACTACAAAACAAGAAGGGCGAAACTTTCAAAGTTAATGGAGCACGTCTAAAGAGGTATACTTGTCCTACTGATATTTCAACTAACTTGTTTAGAATTTCTCTTGTTCAGGAACAACATGACACTTTTACTCCTTTCGAAACCGCAATATCTAAGAAGAAATCTCTCCCATGGAGAGTTCAACATAAACTGAAGCAGCTACGCAGCTTGACTATAGGAAGTTGTGGGACCCCAACCCACAACTCCTCACAAACAAAATGAAATTATGGGCGTCTAGCTAAGGACGTTAAAAAAGAGCAGCTAACTGGGAGGCAACCCAGTATTTATCAGGTATTTTTAATATTATTTTTAATATAATTATTTTATTTTATTGTTTTAATTTTTATGAATTATTCTACCATATTCTCTTAGTTAGATTATTAAAAAAATATAAAAAAAATACATTTGGCCTGTCCGAACCAGCGGTCGGACGCTGGTCCGGACAGGACGTTCCGGATCTAAAGCCGTCCGAATCAGTCTGCAGCAAATTCCCAAATTCAAAACGCGACGAACACCAAATCGCCCCAATCTTCATTGCTCTAAAATCTTCATTTCTCCACCAAATTAAGCAAGGTTGGTACCGAAATCTTCGTTTTTCAATTCTCTACATTTCTATAGCAAGAAATCCACAAACCATCAACCACACAAGGAGAAATCAGGGCTGAATTTCGAACCCTAGGAGGACGAATTCGAATTTTTGAGCTCGTTCTTGCTTTTGACATCGATTTCTTCTTCTACAATCATACTATACTCCCACAAGGTAAATTCTACACTTATTATACTCAAATTTGGTTGTTTTTGATTGAATTCCAAAAGGTATGATAGTTACGAAAATAATATTGTATTTTGGATTTTTGGATTCTATAATGCCTTGTGGTTATAAGTTATTGGTTTTATGATTGTATGATGTTTGAGTGGATTTATTGCTAACGGTATTGCATTACCTTGATATTGATTGAATTAAATTGTGGAGAATTGAAGATTTTTAGGGGAGATTCTGTCGAAATTTCGGTAGAATTTGTGTTATTTATGTTTGAATTTCATATTATTTTTCTACTTGTTTTGTTTGAATTTCATATTATTTTCTACTTGTTTTTTTTGTTTGAATTTCATATTATTTTTCTACTTGTTTTCTTTTGTTTGAATTACATATTATTTTTCTACTTGTTTTCTTTTGTTTGAATTTCATATATTTTCTACTTGCTTTCTTTGTTGCTAATATGTATTAAGCAGGATGTTTAAGAAAATAACTGGACGTTCAAAGAAGAGTAAAACCACTGCTACTAGTTCCAGTCAGGCACCACCACCAGAGTTTATATCTACACAGGCAGCAGAATGGTTCAACCTGGAGTGCGAAATTGATCCTGAACGATCAGTGGCACCGGACCTGCAGCGCCAGCTTGGGTTACCCCAGCTTCTGGGGGCGCATGGATGGGCAAAACTACTAGACATGGGTGGTTTCTTCTACCCACGTGAGGTACGGGTTTTCTATGCGAATTCCCGTATCCAAGAGGGAAACATCCACTCCAGGGTCCAAGAGAGGGACATCATTATTCGGGCGGAGGACATCGCCACATATTTAGGGATTCCTTACCCTGCTCCTATGAGTGAGGATGATGATCAGATGCAGCTATTTAATGATTTTCTGTATGTCGCAGATCGTCATTACAGTGAGCTTTTCAGTCAGGCACCGCGCAGACGAAGAGGAGATGACCAGACTAAGCAGGTCATCCCTGCTGATCTTCTACAGGACCCTCGCGAGAGAGTCCTGTTCGCGCTTCTGGTGGCCAATGTCACGCCACGCCGCTCTTCTGACCTGAACCAGACCGACTGCTATTTTCTCCAAGCAGTCGTGAACCCCTCTTTTGCTGGAGCTGCACTCACTATCTACCCAACGTTTTACATCAGCATCTGGGCTACATCATCGAGCATAAGGACCGTCACAGGCTGGATTCCCTGTTATGATCTGCCACTTCCTCAGGCAGCAGGGAGTCAACTTAGCTGAGGAGGGTCGTTCCACTTCTAGGACACCCATTGACATGAGCACCATGAAGAGGATGCGATTTGAATATGATGGAAATGAGTGGGTTAAGCAGGCGGGTCCGTACTCAGAAGCGACAGAGATGTGGGAGAGGGACCATCAGAGCCAGTCCCTGTTCCACTACAGTAGAGGAGCAGAGTATGCTGCATTCCCAGCACCCAGGTGCGGGTATGTGACCTGGGATGAGTTCGAGCAGAGACAGCAGCAGATGGAGCAGTCCTTCCAGGCTGAGATCGAGCGCAGACAGCAGCAGATGGAGCAGATTCCAAGCTGAGATCACCAGCTTCGGGAGCAGGCACGACGATCTCAGGATAATTACGAGGCTCTGCTCCATGACTTCCAGCAGTGGCAGGCTTACTACCCACCACCGGAGTGATTCTATGACAATTATTTTCTCTATTTTTGTTTTTCCATTCCTCCTTGTTATTATTTACTGTATTGCTAATGTTTGACAGTTCTTTTTATTTTGTTGTTTCAGTGTACGCACTATCTTTATTATTTAATATCATCTTCCTTTAATGTGCAATAAGACTTCCTTCTACAAAGTTGAGCACTTGCATAACGCAAGTGTGAGGAACGTTTCCCTCGACAAAAGCTTAAGTGTGAGGAAGGGCTACTTCCTCAAATCCAAGGATATAAGGGGAGTTGTTTGTTTAATTTTGCAAAATTTAAATATACTTAAGTTCGTTTTACTTCTCTACTTGATTTATCTCTATTGCTATACATAACCGCTATCCTCCATGAGTATGACACATTTTGAAACGTCTTCTTTCTTAGAAATTTTAAACTGAACAATTTGAGGACATTGTTCCTCTTAAGTGTGAGGAATAGCAGACCTTTCCTGAAAATGTGTCAGCTGATCTAATACATATAGACATTAGATTACGGGTGAACGAAAATATTTGTAGAAAAATCAAACTGGTAAGCAACTTTAAATTAGTTTTGCTCATAATTGTTAGCTTTCATGGTTTCATTATAAAAATTATTTTGTGTGCAGCTAATTATTAAGTCTGACTGGTTTAACTCGGTACCTTTGGAAATGAAAGGAATGTTGGAATGGAAGAATAAGGCAAGGTACTCCTCTGATCTAATATTTTTGTTTTAACTGAAACGGGCCTCTTCCATTCGTTTATTAAGTCCTTGGGGTGCTTCATCACCCATTTACCTAAGATCATTTGATCTGGGATAAAAGACCCAAAACTGCTACAAGAATGAAGAGAAAAGTCTGTAGGGTTAAAATAAAATTTGCAAACAGTGTTATTAAAAGTTTGTTAAGGAAAAAAAGAGCTTAAGGTTATTTAGATCATGAGTATGTGGTGTTGAAAGGTACTGCGGAATAAGGCAATACTTCACACCCCTTGTCATTTCTGGTATTTAAGGAAAGAAATGGTGGAAAGATCCCGAGTTAATCTGTGTTCATTCTTGATGATTTTACTTCTCCAATTTTTTGGGTTGAAGAGCTTGTTTTCTACTTAAAAGAAAGGAACATACAGTTATGAGCAAAGGTTAATCTTAGGATTGTTATTATGTTTTAATTCCTTCTACGTTTGTTTTTACCCAAAGATTTAATTCTATGGAATTCCTCAGGAGCTTAATTCTGTATTTTCTTGAGGACAAGCAAAAGCTAAGTGTGAGGAAGTTTGATAAGTGCAAAACATATAGACTTTTAGGGTTCAAATACCTTATGAATTGCAATATCTGAAGCACATGTTCCCACTTATTATGAGTTTTTTTCCTAAGATTTATGTTTTGATATGAACTAATGCATTTTTTATGTTCAATGTAGGAAAAATCCATGTAATTAAGTAGATTACTCATGAGGATTCCAATGCAACAAACGGGGATCAAATCGGAGCCAAAACGAATATTTTAGTGGCAATTGAATGTTGTTCCGGACCAGTGTCCGATCAGCTGGTCCGGACGCATACATGCCAGCGCACCCGTAGAGAAAATCGACATGTCCGGATGCGTGTAATTTGCCAGCGTACAGAGGCATGTCGATGGGTGTGAATTGGTAAAATAATATTTACCAATTCCACCGACACCCCCTCTCTTTTTTCCCCATTTTCACTATGAATAAACCTATAACCCCCCATTAATCCATATCTCATTCCACCCCCAAACTAATGCCATTTTTCCTCCATAAAATCACCATTTTCTCTCCAAAAATCATACATCTCATCTACATAATGTACACATAAATCCTCACATCATCTCATCCCATAAAACATTATATTTCCATACCGTTGATTTTGTCCAACCTCTGTCCAAATATTAGCAGTTATAAAGGAGCTGAATTAATTATCTTTCCCAGATGATTTCTTTTACTTCTTATTCTGTCTTTTTAATTATGTTGGGCTAAGAGGATTTTCTCCAGGTGAAGGTGTAATTATAGTTTGTATAATTATGTAATTTATATTTTTACCGGTTTAATTAAATACAGTTTGTTATGATTAAAGTTTATCTCTCGCCTTTTTAATAAATTTCATGAATGTATTAAAATGCTTTACAAAGTCTATTTTGATCAAAGCAGTGATAAATAGACAGGTTAATTAATCGATAAATCTGTGGAAAACTTATTTTGATAAAATAAGTTAGTAGTTTCAGATGCAAAATATAATTCCTCGCACTTAATCTGTTTACATGTGTTTTGCTCAAATCTAGATTAGAATGAGCATTTTCTGGTAAACGAGTCTTTCAAGTCTAGGATTTAGTCTTTAAAGATAATAACAAGAATTTTTGCCAAACTATTATAATTAACCGGTAGAGATAGCATAATTAATCAGATTATATAAACCTGAACCCGGAGTCCCGTTTATATTTATCTTCCACTCAGTTAATTTTATTTGTCGTTTTACTTTACAAAAACAAGTCAATTATCCCCCCTTTTTGTGACAAGCTTAGGTACTATATTATTTCGCTATAAGTCCCACGGTTTGACCTGGCCGTTTTGTCTTCTATACTACTGCGACCGGGTTTTTTTTGCAGCCCGAAGGATATTTGAGTTATTAATTTCTTTCTCAATTGTTTAAAATACACCTTTTCCAACCTCTCTCATTTTCCATTCTGCAAAAACATAATTTTACAAATCTAAGTTTTGTAATAGAATCCTTATATGAAAAACTATATGTTGTTGAATTTTTTTCATAAAATTATTTAATCTTATGTTTAATATTAAAATAAAAACATGTCAAAAAAAACAAACAAGAAGGTTGGGGACGGAGTTAATAGTATTTTCTACTAAAAAGGTGGAGTAGGAGAATGGATGCAAAATTCTCACTCGGTTCTGACCTGCAGCTAGCCATCACACATCTGTCACTTGCTTTTCATCTATTAGATTGGGTTATTTACTCGTTTATTCAAACAGGATTGACTGAATTTTATGTCACAACTCACGAATGTGGATAACATGTATGTTTTTTTTATGATCCAGTGATAAATGTAATGGATTAGATATGTGGCATATTTCTAGGATCCAACTTGGATCCGTTAATTACCGATCATCAATACCGCTTATTCATCACCATTTATCATTTATTTTAAGTAGATGGATCAAATTATCGAATATCGATTTAAAATTATGATTCGTATATGTAAAACCTAGCAAAAGGAGTTATAGAAAGACATAAAACCAAAATGAACTACATGGAGAAACTTTTCAAATGGTAGCTAGGTTAGCCGCAACATCTTGTGTGTTCATCTTGCTGGTCAATTACCCAAAGGAAGTAATTAAGCATATGAGTCGATATACTCAAAAACATTTTCATTGTCAACACGGCGGCGCTCGGTCGATCTGACCCTGGCAATGTGATACGTTAGGTGTTGATCAGACAAGGTTATCAATTCATGTTCAATGGATATATGCATGCACACTCCAGGTTGTTGATGAAATTTTGATCGGCAAACTCAGTTCAATACTGAAGCCCATTTTAAGACTAGCCTGAAGTGAAGCCCGTCAGTCTTGAACTGACGAACAGAGAAGAAGATAGAATATTTAACAAGATTTTATCTAGCTGTTAAAGATAAAATCTTGAATGATAAATTCTCACATGGTCTCTGTATCTATATAAGGGGAAGAAAGTCTAGGTCATAGGTGTGGATTTTTACGCAAAAGAGAAAATGAGAAATACAATGTAATTTGCGAGAGCAATAGTAAGGGTTAATTTAGAGAAAATTAGAGGGAGAGAGATTGAGATTATAGAGTCAATTCAGAGAGAGTTTTGCTGCTAATTTTGTTGTAAGTTTGAGTTCAGAACTCAAATTACGTGTGTATTATGTCAAGATAGTGTCATTGACGTGAGGGTTGGTATTAGCATTGAATACGTGATTGTGTAACCATTGTTATACGTGATTATAATAAAGGTTCTACCTTTATGCTATTCTGGTATTCACTTCTTTCTCCCTATTCGTCCTCAGTTCTGAACTCAGACCATCGACACCTTCTGAGTTGCAGACTCAACACCGACATCTAGGAATTCTCAATTGGTATCAGAGCAAGGTAACCCTAGACGCAGAAGAAACTTCTTCAGGGTTGATCGTGATGAATTTCTACTATGTTAAACCTCCAAAGCTGACAAAATTCAACTACACCAGTTGGTGCAAATAGTGGAGGATCAATTAATCTCTATTGATATGCAGTTATGGGATGTAGTGACTGAAGGTGATCTGAAGCCAAAAATTGAGGGTGCCGTCACCAAAGAAAAACCAAGATCCAGTTGGAGTGAGAGCGATAATAAGTTGATAAGCAAGAACTGACAAGCTCAAAGGATTATCATGTCATCACTATCAGACTCAGACCAACAGAAAGTGTTAGGTTTGCGCACTGCCAAGGAGGTATGAGAGTTTCTCAAAACGGCATACGCTGGATCAGACTCTGTCAAAAAGGCTAAAGGCAAACAGCTCAAGATGAAGTTTGACAACTTTAAGATGTCAGGATTAGAAACTATTTCAGAAACACTTGAAAGATTTGATAAGATATTGTGTGAGTTCAAGACTGTTGGAGTGGTTCTCGACAATAATGTGGTTAATGAAAGGTTTCTCGATAGTCTATGTAAAGATTGGCTAAACTTTACTACACTTTTGGAGTCCACAAACGATTTATCCAAGTTGTCTTTCGAAGAGCTGGGATCAGAACTCACGGTGTATGAAGGTAAGATGAGAGGTGACATTGTACTCAAACTAAGAATCTGGCTCTAAACGCACGTGATATTACCACAATATCAGAATGAGGATTGTGACGTAGATGAGGAAATTACTAAGATTATGAACATAATATAGAGGCTGAGTAGTAGAAAACAAAGGTCAATCCAGCAGAGTAAGTCAAAGAAGGGACAAAATACATGTTTTAGGTGTAACAAGCCTGGTCATGTTGTCAAGGATTGTCCTCTCCACCAGAAGGAAAATTCTCAGAAGAAGATTAAGAAGCACACAGATACAGCTGCAGCTGCATGGGGACAAGATATCTGAGATACAGACTCAGAACCCGGGGAGTACGCGCAGATGTGTTTGACGGCAGTTGCTCACGAAGATGATGACATCAATACTGAGTATAACATAAAAGAGAAGGAAATCTGGAAGGATACTCTTGAGAAGGAAGAGATATTTATTCAGCTAACCTCTGCACTCTCTGAGATAAAATTCTTGAAGAATCAGTATGATACTGAGATTAAAGAACTCAGGGCTAAGGTGAAAAGTATGAGTCAGTCTTCGACTGAAAGCAAAAATCATGTCATTGAGAGTCTAGATAAGCCAAGGATTAACTTTGTAATTCCTCTGGAAACTAGGATTCTCACTCTTCCTTGTTGGACACAAGAAGAGATAAATTCTCTTTTGGATAGCAACAAATCTCTAAAAAGAGAATACAAAACACTTTCAGACATGGTAGCTAAGCAAATCGAAAGTTAGAACTTCAGACTCATGCTAATCCAACTTGGTATACCGGGAAGGTGAAATTGAAGCAAATGATGCAGAATAATAACTCAGACAAATACGGTTTGGGATATATGTCCGAGACATTCTCTCAGTCTACGACTGAGAAGTTACAGACTGTAACTGCAAGACATCAGCCAAGATTACACTCATACCGATATTGCCATCAGCTAGGACACAAGGTTAGATGGTGTCCCAAATTGTTGAGAAAACAATTGTGTGAAAAATCATCAAGACAAAACTCATTCGAAATCAAAATATTGCACACTAAAAGGTGGGTTCCTATCAATCACTTTAAGTCTGAGTCTACAACTGAGATCAAACAAGTTTGGGTACCAAAGTCAAATCAGCCCTACTAGACTCGCCAAGAAGACATCTCACCTTCTTCAGACTGTTTATCTCCTTCACAGTGATCATACCATGATGCACTTCCATAAGCACTCTCAGCATATGCCTCACCATTTCTTTACCTACGGAGAGTAACTTCCTTTTTGATTTGGCAAAAGGGAGAAATTGGTCTTGAACGTATACATTGATTCAGGGGGAACATTCATCAGTTCAAGACTTATAGAGTTTACTAGTTGGTCTTGCACGTATACACTGATGAAATTGGTATTGAACGTATACATTGATTCAGGGGGAACATTCATCAGTTCAAGACTTACAGAGTTTGCCGCATCAAAAAGGGGGAAACTGTTGATGCTATTTTGATCGGCAAACTCAGTTCAATACTGAAGCCCGTTTTAAGACTAGCCTGAAGCAAAGCCCGCCAGTCTAGAACTGACGAACAGAGAAAGATAGAACATTTAACAAGATTTTATCTAGCTGTTAAAGATAAAATCTTGAATGATAAATTCTCACATGGTCTCTGTATCTATATACGGGGAAGAAAGTTTAGGTCACAGGTGTGGATTTTTACTCAAAAGAGATAATGAGAAATACAATGTAATTTGCTAGAGCAATAGTAAGGGTTAATTTAGAGAAAATCAGAGGGAGAAAGAGTGAGATTATAGAGTCAATTCAGAGAGAGTTTTGCTGCTGATTTTGTTATAAGTAATTTGAGTTCAGAACTCAAATTACGTGTGTATTATGTCAAGATAGTGTCCTTGACGTGAGGGTTGGTATTAGCATTGAATACGTGATTGTGTAACCATTGTTATACGTGATTATAATAAAGGTTCTACCTTTTTGCTATTCTGGTCTTCCCTTCTTTCTCTCTGTTCGTCCTCAGTTCTAAACTCAGACCATGGACACCTTCTGAGTTGCAGACTCAGCACCGACATCTAGGAATTCTCACAGGTAATATCAAATGTGTGTGCAACATTCCGAATAACTTTCGCCATATATCAATCTCTTGGCAAGGTGTTGTGTCCACCACAAACAGGCGCTAAGGTGGTGGATGTCCACTTTCTTCCATTCCATTGGTGCAATTTGGGCAGCTCAAAATCGACTGATCTTTGAAGGCACCTCTACTCCTGACTGGTTTTCAGAGGCTAACTCAGATTGAAGGCTTAGCTAATTACTAGTAATGCATGTATCTATTGCATATAAACTTTTCTGATGACATATTCAAACTAATAATATATATATATATATATTTCTCTATGATGCCACTAGACCAGACCAGTGTTAGGGAAAAAAATACACTCCCAAGATGACCCGTCGCTCCCTCCTCTTTCCACAGCCCCACCTTCTGCCTTCTCTAACCCCAGCCATGTCTCCAACACCACCACCGCATCACGACCAGTGCATCCACCCCCTTCCTACCAGCCTCACGCACCTTTCATCACCAGCCTTCACGCATCTTCCAGCCTTTACGTACGTGTCTTTCTCAACCACCACCAGCCTTCACACACTCTAAGTCAAACACCCGTTCGTCCTTTTCTTCTCCCATCAAGAGAACAGATCCATCGCCCCACCACCAGATGAGGAGAGAAGTTAGACGAGGGAGGTACGGCAAGCGAAAGGGACCTGCAAGAACAGGGAGTAGGTTGAGGTGAAAGGATAGACAGGAATAGGGGCGTCAGTAAGCATGACCGAAGATATGCAAAGGCCTAGTGTAAAGAGAGTACAGCATTCCAAAAGCATCCAACGACAGTCTTTATAGACAATGTCGATAGAGATGTATCCGAGCATCACTTGGGCAGGATAATAAGAAGGTTCGTCAACTGGACGAGGCTATACATTAGTAGAAAAATAAGAAGGTTTAACCGAAATGCTTTTCCTTTCGTGGATATATGTGGCTCATGTATACGATGCAAGAAGACTGATCGAAGGTATTCGAGGATGGAATATAAATGGAAGCAAACTCTGGGCTAGGATGAAGTTTCAAGGTAACAAAGAGAATACAACAAAAATGCAAAAGGTAGACTCGTACTAGCATCGAAGCAAAGGGGAGAAGCATGTCAAGCGCGCCGATAAAGCAGAACAAGGGACCCGAAAAGATAGAGACCCTGCTACAACAAGATTATCTCTTACTGCCAAACCAGATAAAGTGATTAAATCTGGCTTAAACAGATGTGCAGTTATCACTTTACAGGAAGAGAAGTCACCAACAGAAGCCATCGATTTTTTGCAAAATCGATGGCCAAATATGGGAGGACTACTTGCCTTCTCTGGAATGAAGTTCCTCATGGTATTCAACATGACAAAGGAGGTAGAAACCGTGTTGGATCAAGAAGGAAAAAAGGATAACAAACAAGAAGGGGTGATAATCCGTCGCTGGAACACATCAGATCAGATAGAAGGGAGGCGCACATGGGTAGTCCTACACGGGATCCCGTTGCATGCGTGGAACAAGACAAATGTTCATAAGATAGCCCAAACTGTTTTTGAGGTTGTCAAAATTGAAGAAAAAGAAAGTCAATTTTTGGAGAACGCTGAGATTCAATTTTTCAAATCGAAACCTCAACACTCCAATTAATCAATTGGAAAATCACGGTTGAAGTTGACGACCAGAAATTCCCGGTTAGCATCGTTGAAGTCAACGAGCAAATGTTTCAATCCAAAAATTTAGACCGCTTCGAAAGTATCATCCAAATGATAGATGCAGACAAAAGCAAAATATAGGTCTACAAAATACAAAGGTTGTCCTACTTCAAAATATGCGGGAAAGTGAAAGCTAAACAAAGGGGCAGGAGCAATCGCAGAGCAGTGTCGCAAGTTCAGATAACAAATTGATGCTCAAATCCCAAGGCACCCCTTCTGGTGTTGAGAAGGAGAAATTAATTGGAAGTATGGCTGAGATGGAGGCTGGAAAAGTATGAGGTAATAATGAGGCCGACAATGTGCAGTCGCATTCCCCCAGTATATTAATAAATGCAATAGTTGAAGGATGCTACACTTGACTTCGCGGCTTGTGTGGAGAAAGGCGTGACCCACGTGAAAAGTGAGGATGTGGACATTTCCACGTAGCGTCCAAAATTGTCTCCACCCGAAGCAACATTATGGCGCATCATGAGCTGACAACAAATTATGATGCTGATTTTCTTCCTCTCAGGCGTTTCAGGCACGTGCAGAACAGGGGGAGGAGACTGCTATTATTCCCGAGAATTTATTCCAAGAGTCTCCAAGGTATACCCCACTCAAATGTTCTAGTAACCGCAAAATTGCAACAGAAATAAAAGAAGGGGGCACAAACTTCAAGAGTCAACATAACCAGATTTTTGAAGAGGCACGTAATTTATTTGAGGAAGACGATTTAATTATACGGCCTCCAAAAAATAAAGATGATATTAGTCTGGTCGTTGAGCTTGTTCATAATACACCACCACCATTGCTGCCTAGTAAGGAAGTCCCAGCAAGAAATGAGAAAGGAAAAATCATTAACCCCGAGAAAGAAGCGGAATAATGTGTGGATCTGTTACTGCAATTAGGGTGCCAAGTTCCTAACCCAAGTTTACCAAGTCTAACATTCTCAACCAAATCCATTCTCAGATGGAGTTGCATGAGGCCCATCGGAAGTAAACTTACTGCAGTACCTTGGAAAGGATTGTGTAAGCCCAGGGGATGAGGATGGTGGTTTTGTCTCTTGAGAAGATTAACAATTGTTGTCTCCAAGGATTATTGATAAGTGTGAAATCAGCATGGTTTTTATGGTGCTAAATTCTTATTTTATGCAATATTTTTATGCGCTTTCTCACACTTATCCTATGCTTTTCATGAATCTTACTTTGAGCAAGAAATGATGCCGAATTATATGTTAAAAGCAGTAAATGATGGTGAAAATGCATAGTTCTCCTAAAGAGCTTTCCAACGCCGCAAACGGGGAGTAAATCGGAGCTCAAACGAAGAATCTGGACCCTGTCGAAGTTTGCGAAGAAAAGGGACACAAATATACACATGTCCGGATCTTCGTCCGGCTAACTGACTCGGAAAGGTGGTCCGGACACCTCAAAATTGCAATTTTTACACACGTCCTGATCTATGTCCTGCTAAGTGACTCAGACGTGTTGTTCCTGTACGGCTAACTGACCCGGACGGAGACCCGGACGCACCCAGAATGCTATCTTTCGAATCTATCATGTGTCCAACCCTGTGACCCGGACATGCTTAGAAGGACGACAATATTTATGACCATGAGTGCTGCGCCGCAGATTTCTATTATATTTCTGTCCAGCCCGACTGTTTGGCTAACTGACCCGGACAAGTGGTCCGGACGTCTCACAAACCAGAAAAACTCGCCTGACAACTCTATCTCACGTCTGGCTAAGTGACCCGGACGGATGAGCCGAACGTGTGTATTTTGTGTGTAAAAATTCTATTTTAAGGAGCATTCACGAGGATAGGATACACATTCAGACACAACTTATTTTCACGAACATACGTCGTGCCTCTTTCATTCTCTTTGCCTTGCCGTACCACTTCAACTCCGAAGAAGAAGATTTCTGCTCCAGTTTCGCTCATCTGCTCAACCTTCCATCTGGCGAATTTCAGAACTAATATAAAGATGATTATACTCTCTCTTCTTGTATTTGTTCTTTGATTATGCTAGGCTAAAGGATTTGACTCTAGGGAAGGTTGTAGTATTTTGGATATATTTAGTTTTCTTTCTGCAGTTTGTATACGAGATTTCTTGGATTATTTCAGATTAATGTTAATTCTTGCGCTTCTCCTTTAATCTCATGAATTATCTGAGTTGCCTTGCGAATCTTATTGCAAACTGATCCGTAAGTAATAAAGGTCATATTAATCTGAAAACCTGTGGAGAATTGAATTGGATAGATTAGGTTTTCCCTCAGGAGCTAAATTAATTCTTTGTGCTAAATCCACCTATACATGTTCTGCTTGTTTCTGGATTAGAACTCACATGTTCAGTTAGGTGAGCTTTTCTGAAACTAGGATTTAGTGTAGAGAAGAAAGTTAAAGAATTCACCATTCCACTCTCGTGACAAACTGTAGGAATTGCTAGATCTATCCAAGAGAAACAGCCTGACCCGGAGTTCCATCTCACCCTTACTTTTCACCCAATTTACTTACTTGTTATTTCACATATTTTTAGTTCACCAAGACAAACGACAACCCTCTTAATTCGTTATTTTCTAAGATTAGATTTAATCTAAGTCCCCGTGGATTCGACCCTGGTAGCTTCTAGTTCACTATACTCTTTGTCCGGGATTTATTTTTGCAACCCGTAGGGATTTAATTATTAATTTCTAGGATTAATTTCTTAGCTTTTAGTAGGTTCAATTTTCTGTTTGCAATTATTGATCTCTGGTACAAATTTGCATGCATGGTATGATGGCGCTTTGGCGACCAAGAAGCTGTTATTGGTTCATTGTGCGTCGGTAGGGATGTGGGATTTCATCTAAGTACGGTGGATTCGCTTATGTATTTTGTTGTGGGAGCTTCATGGGATGTTGAGTAGATTAGCTAATTTATTCTTTTGTAGGGTAATTTGCGTTGGTTGAGTGATCGGTGTGATCTGAGTCCTCAGGCTAGTTGATGTCCTGGATGGAATAGTTAGATTGGTCCATAAATTTGTAAATGGATGTGGTGCGTACTCTTTTTCCTCTCTAAACTTTAAGGTTTTAATGAGGCCCGTACACAACCCATCCGCACTTTATATTAATACTATGACTATATGCCCAAATTATCCAAAAAAAAAACTAGACCAGACTGGTGTTACTATAATTTGGATCATAATGTTATTGGTTATTCATTCATGCAAATACATGTACCAGCTACGTACAGGTGATATGTTAGATTATGTTTCACCCCTTGTTCTTTCCCTACTTATCATGACAATTATATTACACAAATTTCATCTAACTTATAATACAAATATTAAATAATAAATGTCTCGTGGTTGGAACGTGGAGAACACGTGCTTGGCCCAAAGCAACCTTTTCGCGAACAAAGTGAATGTCGACTTCATTGTGCTTGGTGCGCTGATGTTGAACGGGGTTGGTGGACATGTAGACAGAGCTAACGCTGTCACAGAAGACAAGGGTAGCTTGTGTGGTGGGGTGTGCAGTTCGGCCAGGAGTTGGTGCAGCCAACAGAACTCGGCAATAGCGTTAGCAAACGCGCGGTACTCGGCTTCAGCGCTGAACCAGGAAACGGGAGTTTGGCGTTTAGAGGACCAGGAGACAAGGTTGAACCCAAGGTACATGCAATAGTCAGAGGTGGAGCGACGAGTGTCGGGACAATCAACCCAATCGGCATTCGAGTACATATTGAGTTGAGTGGAGGGGGTGGGAATGATTTGGAGACCTATGGTGAAAGTTCCTTTGATATAATGAAGGATGCACTTGAGGGCTGTGTAATGGGCTTCGTGTGGGTCATGCATGTGGAGGCAGCATTGCTGGACGACATAGCTGATGTCAGGGCGAGTGAACGTGAGGTATTGAAGGGCGCCTGCAAGGGACCGGTAGGTGGTGAGATTATTGACAGGCGATCCATTTGTTTGACTGAGTTTGGCATTGGTGTTGACAAGCGTTTTGCAGGGGTTATAGCTGCTCATGCCAGCAAGGTGAAGAGTATCTTCGGCGTAGGTGGTTTTCCAACCCTACTGAACAGAATCTTTGCAAGATTGTCCCGAAACCACTAAAACACAATCTTTTTTTCCTATCAAACTTCCTAACATTAAAATACCACAAATTCAGAAGCAAAACGTGGTGAACAACACAAGGAAGAAGTAGTCAGAAGCTAGAAGTCATTTCTCAACCGTAGGACAATCGACAAACCGATCAAAGAATCCCGTCAAGCAAGAACAACCACTTGAGCCGTCAAAACAGGTTAGAGATCATCAAATCCTAAGCCTTCGAACTCCACATATTCCCTATAGAAATCTTCAACAAAAACCAACTTTGATTTGTGCATTTTTTTAGTTTTATTTGTTTTCTATGTGTTTACTTGTTTACCAAGTATCATGTTATTTTTGGATACAATTGAAAACTTCCAATCACTAACGTTCTTAGAATATTTCAAGCTACCTCCCATAAAATTCTAGCCAAAACACCATCACAAACCTTGTCATTTGGTGGTGGTCTGGGCCCATAGACGGCGTGTCCGAGACCACAGACTCCCTGTCCGGGAACCTGGACCATCCACAAACGGTACCAAAAATCAAAATTTGACTTTATTTTTAATTTTCTGTTTAAGTCAGGGCCCACAGACACCCTATCCGTGTCCCCGGACACCTCAAAATTTCAATCTTTTGCAAATTTGGATTTTACGATTAAATTGGTAGATTAGAGTTTGTGGTCATGAACGACAAAAAAATTTGACCTAATACTGTATTAGATCCCTAATTTAGGTAATTTCAATTTTCACTTTCAATTTAAGTCAAAAATGTAAAAAACACAAAAATACAAGAGCGGGTTATATTGTTTCAACCCGAACCCGGAATGGGTTATATTTTTTCAACCCGAACCCGGAGCGGGTTGACCTGAACCTGATCCATTTTTTCAATTTAGGACAACCCGAACCTGGAGCGGGTTATATTTTTTCAACCCGAACCCGGAGCGGGTTGACCTGAACCCGACCCATTTTTTCAATTTAAGTCAACCTGAACCTGGAGCCGGTTATATTTTTTCAACCCGAACCCAGAGCGGGTTGACCTGAACCCGACACATTATTTCAATTTTTTTTTATTTGTAAAATTTTGGATTCTTTAATAAATAAATATAACACTTTAATATTATTAATTATTATCTACTATTTCAAATAATAAGTTACTGATTAAATTTTTATTTTAGTCATAAATTAATCATTAAACACTAATCAAGTAATTAATATAACATGTTTTTTTTTAATTAAAAACATTTTCTACGTTACGGGTTGACCCGCACCCGAAACGGGTTTTGATGATCCAATCCAAACTCAATTTGAAAATCTTTTTGGATATCTCAACCCGAACTAGGATGTTTTACGGATCGATTTCGGATCAGATTAGATTGACATCCCCTACTACATAATGAACTACTGTTAATCTAATTTGAATTTGACTCATAAGCTTTTGGGAAAAGTTAGATCTCACTGATATAGGAATTTCTACTTACTGTGCCATTTCTTGGCAATATGGTAAAATTTGAGCGTATTGTTGAAGCAAGGGAAGCTTTACATTGATATAACTACAGATACGGACCAAGTGTAACAACAGAACAACTTCTGGACTGTAGTAGTTATGAAGAACAACCTTTTCACAAGGATCTTGATCTTATTATTGCATCAATTCATTATACTTATGTTGTTACAGTTGTGTATATAAGTACTACACTGACACACTGAAATTAATTTGATCACAGGTCTATTAACAGCTGTCCACCAAAGCCAGTTCAGTGTTATCAATCACTGGGAACTGGCCTTTAACGACATAGCTGATCGTGTGGCACAAATTATGCATGTTGAACTCGGTACTTATGCGGGCAAAAGTGCATCATCCACCAACACGTTGAAAGAAGTTCTCATAGTCAATACTCACTTGATATTTCCTCATGATTCAATATTTTTGTTTTCTCAGGTTACAGCAGGTACTACTACTACATTATGTGATGTGCTTCAACTTGATTCTACTATTCTTGTCATGCCTTGCCGTCATGTCGTAGCTGCAAGTTCAAGTTTGACTTTCCCATCTGTGTGACTTTCCCATCTATGTTGCAGGTGTACAAATTTTGCAATATATCAAATCATATTTCGATAAGAATGGGCTTCCTCCCATTCCAGTCATTCTCTACGGGTACGTCTTTTGTGGTTATATTATGAGTGCTTAGTGAAATTGAAGTGCTTGTATGGTTGCCATATAGTCTTGATATACGCTTGAACTTATCCGATTTGCAATCTGTGAAACTGAAAAAAAACTCTTTCATTTCTTTGACACTAGAGAATGGTATTTACTAGGTCACCATTTATGTCTCTTAATTTTATTTGCAATGGCTAGGGGAGTTATCTTTCCCGTTGTTTCGTTTTAGTTGCATACAAGTAAGCAGACGACGGCCTATTTTGTGTGAGAGAAACTAACAAGTGATTACAAATATTAGTAACTTTTGCGGTAGATTCAGTTTTGCTATACACATTTATATAGATTCAGTTTGCTTGAGCTGTATAATATTAGTAACTTTTGCTGTACACATTTATATCAACATCAATAGCAAGTTTCTTTGGTTGTACTTTCTTGGTATCAGTAAATGTTTACAAATAACAAGTGATTATTTTTGTAATACGTCAGCCCTGCCTAGCTGTTGAGAAAAAAGTTTTGTTTTTTTTAATAGTTTGTGTTTTGGCAATGGCGACTGATGTATTGTACTGGTAGGTGCTTCGTCTGCTGCCTTCACCCGACTAATTCTCATGTTTTTGAATTAACGTCAAGCGTTGCAAGCATACTGGAGGAGCTTCTATGGATTGTAGAAGTCACAACAAGTAAGATTTCAATTCTAAATTCAATGTCGAAGATTCTTCGTGAAAATACTACGCCTATTTATCTGAAGTGGGTGATGTTGTATTGAATCTTGCCTTTAGGCCTGATCTCCTTGTACTGAAGACAATAAGCAGTCTATTAAGATGAGCAATAGTGTGTGCCATACTGCAACAATTCATGCCAATGCCTTCATCATGCTGGTACAAACGTTTGGATTGTTTCTTAGAGAGAATTTGGTTTGTAACTGTAGAGCTGAACATATACTTGAACGATATCAGCTTGTGAAATTATGTTTTTCTTGGGCCTTGAAAGTTATTGACTTTCTAGATCACTGACTTGAATTACTAGCACCCATCTTCTTGTATACCTGAACATATCTTGGCTGGAAAGTAAAATTATGGTTGGATTTGCAGGAGATTGCATTTCCTTCTTGAGCACATCTGTTTTGAAGCACCAGTTTCTTGGACGAGCTGGTTATGGCTTTGGCAGAGTGCATATCTTCAGCATCATCTGTAGATTAAGGATGGGATCACCTGAGTGCGTAACCACCACTTATGATAAAGAAATCCTTCCTCAATTTAGGTGATACTTTTGTCTTGATATTATGCATCAGTATAGATTGAGAACTTGAACAATTCCCAGCAGCAGTTTCTTTATGAAGCTAGTTATGAAACAGATATGATTGTAATGAGCTTGATTGGTCAGTGTAGTACTAGTTTGATTGAATCAAAAACTAATGTAGAAGCACATTCTTTGGAATAAAAATGCACCGTAATTGGTTTGTGTTAGACCTTGATATAATGGGGCTGTGATTTGAGCCCTGTTGATTTTTTTTTTTCAAAATAAAGAACAAAGGGGCGACATTTGAATTGCCTCTTTTGTTGAAGATCAACGGAGACGACCTTCTCATGTCGCCTCTATTGCGCAATGTGTAGAACAAAGCAATGGGGCGAGTTAACCGTCTTGCCTCGTTTGTTCAAGATCAATGGAGGCGAGCACAACTGGTTGCCTCTGTTGCATGTCCTGTAGACTAAGCAATGGAGGCGAGAAAATTTACTTACCTCATTTGTTGGATATCAACGGAGGCGAGATAAAACTTCGCCTCCCTTGCTTATGGCGGTGAGTTTCTCTGCCCAGCCCAATCGAGGCGAGATAATGATGTTGCCTCAGTAGGTCCAAAGCAACGGGGGCGAGATTATGATGCCCGGTAGCTTGTCATCTACAGAGGCGAGTTTTGTTGCCTCTGTAGGTAAAATCAACAGAGGCAAACAAATTTTTCGCCTCCATATTCAACTGAGGCGATCTTTTAGAGGCATCTAGAGGCACATAGTGACACCACTATTTTTGTCGCTCCTCGTGAAAAGTTGGTTGGTTTGATAAAATGGAAGAACGTCGGGGATTTGTGGACTACAGGCTGATTTTGGGAATGGGAAAAACAGGAAGGGGAATGGAAAGGCTTTGTTGTGGAGCTAGGAAGACAGGAGTTGCTGGGAAGTTAAGAGGTGCTGCGTGCGATTTGTGACCATGGGAATATAATATTTACAAATGATTCGAGACTCCATCGTCGCTCAACATAAGCATTAATCTTCACCAATATATACGCTGTAGGGATAAGCACTACCAGATGGTCCAGATCAGTCTTCACAGCTGGATGTCACGGTTTTTTTTTTTTCGATTCCACAAAGTTGTCTCAAACAGCAAAATCTTCACCAAATCTGCCATTTCAATGAGAGTTGATCACACTACCATTGATTATAGGTGTCTTTGAGGGTGTACTTAGATCCAACGGTTTATGAGGTTTTTTGTTTTTCTCTCCCTTTCTCTTGTTTTTATCGCCTACGTCCAATTTGCGCTTTAATCTCCTTTTGTTTTCTTGTCCATAACTATTGTCTATTTTAAATATATACCTATTATTTTTTAAATAGTTACTTTTATTTTCAAAAAAGAAATACATGATAATTTCTATTTATATTATTCAGATTCGCCTTATCCACTATTTGATATGTGAATTGAGCATTAACACAATATAAAAAAAAATTTTAAATTTAAATTTTATAAATTATATATTCAAACTTTAGTTTTATGAAGTCGCATCATAAATAAACTAAAAGGACGGAGTAATCATAATTACATTAGTTATAAATTATTATATATACATTTATTTTATAAAAATTATATTATTGGTAAATAAAAACTGTACGGATGTATATATAAAGCTATATATTGAATTCTGATATTACTGAAATTTACTAGATGTTACATACTGTACATAACCTTATAAAATTTGTATAAAAAAGTTGTACAATTTTTTTTTACAATGATAAAAGTTATACAATTTTAAATGTAGCCAAATATAACAATAAATACTTGTAACCAAGAATAATTGTAACGAATAAATTACTCCCTCCATCCTGAATTGATTACTGGATCTATCATATGACTTCAATATTTAACATATAAAATAAAATAATTTTTAAAATTTAAATTTTATAAATAATTATTTATATAATAATATATATTATAAAATTTAATTTAAACAATTATTTTATCCTATACATATTAATATGAAAAATATGTCATAAGTACAAATGAAACGGTAAAAAACCGTTATAAAACAAAATTGTTGGGCGGCACAATATTGTTTACCATGTGTGTTGTCTGTACAGAAAGAAGATGACAGAAATAACCCAATGCATGTATCGTACAGTTCTGTCACATTCTGCATCAATCAAAAGCTTCACTTATCTCGATTACGCTAACCCCAGGCCAGTTTCTATATCAAACCTCTATCATCTCTACAAAATTTGATTCTCAAACATGGGTGAAACTAAAAACGCTGCGTCCATGGCTTGTCAAGATTTTGAAGCTCTCGGATACGATAGACTCACCATGGAAGAGAGGAATCAGAAGACTTGGGAATTCATTGAGCAAATCACCAAGAATACTGACGAAATTCAAGGTAAAGTGCTGGAGGAGATACTTAGCCGCAACGCCCATGTTGAGTACTTGCAGAAGCATGGCCTTGAGGGTCACACTGATCCAGAGACCTTCAAGAAGTTAATGCCTTTAGCTACGTATGAAGACTTTGCCGAAGATATCAAGCGCATTGCAAACGGAAACACATCTCCTGTACTTTGCGCGGACCCCATATCTGAGTTCTTAACAAGGTAAGTATATCTTCTCCAACGGAACACTTCTTTGAATACCATCTTCTTTAGTATTGGAAATTTGCAAATAGTATGGGAAAGAGATCATCAAAACAATTTTACAGCTCTGGAACATCAGGAGGAGAAAGAAAGCTAATTCCATTGACAGAATACGAGATGAAAAGAAGACCAATTCTTAACAGCCTCGCTATCCCAGTGATGAATCGATTCATGAGCGATCTTGATAAAGGGAAAGCAATGTACTTCTACTTCATTAAATCAGAATCCAAAACCCCAGCTGGACACCCAGCCCGTCCAGCACTAACAAGCTACTTCAAGAGTGAGCATTTCCGGATACAATTCCACCGTGCTAATTACACTAGCCCTTATGAAACCATCCTCTGCACAGACTACTTTCAGAGCATGTACTCCCAAACCCTATGTGGTCTCGCACAAAACACCCACGTCTTACGTGCTGGTGGTACTTTCGCTTCGGGTGTTGTACGGGCCATCAAGTTCATTGAGAAGCATTGGCGGAACCTCGCTCACGATATCCGAGTTGGGTCACCGGATAATACAGTTGTGACTGATCCGAAGTGAGGGAAGCAGTTACTAGGGTTCTTGGAAATCCGAACCCAGAATTAGCCGAGTTTGTGGAAATGGAGTGTGGGAAGGAGTCATGGAATGGTATTGTAAGGAGATTATGGCCTAACGTTAAATACATTGAAGCTATTGTGACTGGACCCATGACACAATATGTACCTACACTTGAATACTATTGTGGTGGTCTTCCATTGGTTTCGTTACTATACGCTTCTTCTGAGTGTTACTTTGGGATTAATCTGAATCCGCTATGTAAACCAAGTGAAGTGGCGTATACAATGCTTCCCAATCTGGCGTATTTTGAATTCTTGCCGGTGGAAGAAGAGGAAGATGATGAAGTGAAGCTGGTTGATCTTGTTGATGTTGAAGTGGGAAAAGAGTATGAACTGGTTGTCACCACTTATGCTGGTAAGTTGATCGTTGATTGATGAACACTTGAATATGAATTTGCATTAACTAGAATACTTTGAAAAATATTACAATTTTTCAGGGCTTTACCGTTACCGTGTGGGTGATATTCTTCGAGTGGCGGGACTCATGGATAAATCACCTCAATTCAACTTTATCCGTCGTAAGAATGTTGTTTTAAGCATAGATTCCGACAAGACCAACGAGGTTGAGCTTCGTAACTCGGTTAACAAGGCAGCTGAAATTCTTGCCTCGTACAATTGTTCAATTATAGAATACACAAGCTATGTGGATACCTCCACAATACCAGGCCACTACGTGCTATTCTTTGAAATTTCCCAAAATGGTAGTCTCCACGGCAATGTTGACAACAAGTCATTAGCCACAGTGTTGGAAGATTGTTGCTTGGCAATTGAGGAGTCACTGAATAGCGTTTATCGACAGTGTCGGGCATCGGATGGTTCGATTGGACCATTGGAGATTAGGGTTGTTGAAGGCGGGACATTTGATGTGTTGATGGACTACGCGGTTGGTGCTGGGGGTTCTATCAGTCAGTATAAGACACCAAAGTGTGTGAAGAATCAAAGAATTCTTGAGATTTTGGATTCGAAAGTGGTGTCGAAGCATTTCAGTCCAAAATGTCCGCAGTGGGTTCCTGGGTACAAGCAATGGTTGAAGAATGATAATGTTGAGACAAAGGATGAGGTAACAAAACAAATGAAAGGGGTGGGATGTATGGCTGACTAGCTAGGTTATTATTTCAAGTTTTTTAAATTGAGATTGAACTTTGAATGAGAATATAGTCAAAGAGATCCAAGTACGCTTTTAATTGTGTGTATGGATGGACATGGTTTAGTTCATGTTTTTATCATTTTATGTTCTAGTGTTTGTTTTGCATATCATATCCTTTTTTTTCATGCTTTTGATATTTGTTTGCACATATATTTGATGTTTTTTTTTACATCTATCTATCTCAATTAGATGTGGATATGAACCAACCGAAATAACTGTTAGTGTTAATTTCGTGGTTCAACTTGTCTATATAAGCACTCCAGTCTTAGCCTAGACCCTAGTGCAATGAGCTTGGTCTGGTTTCAAGTGCAATAGCATTAAAGTTCTTGGTTTGCCCGAAGAGTGAAAGAGAGAAATCAGACAGATTTTTTGACCGGAAATGCAATAGCTTTATTATGATGGGTGATCCCGTAGGCCTATTTACAATGTGCCAGACTGTCATTTTGACTAAAACACATCACTTTACTCTATTACATCCTCGAATGAGATTTTTACTTTGTCTTACTTTGAACTAATTTTATCCTATATTTTGTTGTAACCCTCAAAAAGTTTATCAATAAAGTTTCTCATTCTTATATTGGTATTGTGTTTCTTCCGCTACATACATTATATCCAGAGCTAGTCCATGTGAGTCTAACAACCTAAACAGACTTGTGTCACCACCAGCGGTCCTACAAGTGGTTTTATTAAAAAAAAAGGAGAGAAAATCGAGTCCAACTGCAATGGGAAGGCCATGATCAAGAATAAAACAATGTCTCTTCAACTCACGCATAATCAAAAAACTATTGCTTCGACCATCACTTTCAATCAAAAGAAGACTTTCTCTGACCACCAATTTAAACAAGTAAATGATGTTGTACAACTCTAATTCACACACTAGTGGAAAATAGGCCTATTTCGGTGGTTGTTTAGGGCCTATTTCGGCGGTTCTGAACCGCCGAAATGGAAGCCGCCGAAATAGGTGTGTGATCCTATTTCGGCGGTTGTTAGCTAGGAACCGTCGAAATAGGCGTGTTTTTAGAACAAAAAAAAAACACACCTATTTCAGCGGTTCCTAGCTAACAACCGCCGAAATATGTGTAATTTAAAAAAAAATTGTTACTATTGCCCCGTCTTCATCATCGCCAATTAGGGTTGCAAAATTACGGTGAGCGCAGCGTTGTTCGCCAATTCGGGTTGCAAAATTAATGTGAGAGGCACAATGAAGAGAGGCGCACTGTTCCTTGTTCTCCAGTTGCAAAATTAATGTAAAGCATGTACAAGAAGAGAATGAATATATTCGCAGACACAAAGAAGAGAATGAAAACACAGAGCATGTATGCATTCTTTTCTCACCATAGGGAACACGATAAGTTCGAGTATATTACCGGTTCGGAGTGAACAGCGCCCGTCTTCAATTTGGTGAGTGAGATGCAGCAGACGGAGGCGCAGACGGAGGCTCAGACGTGAAGAGAATGAAGAGGGAGGCGCAGACATGAAGAAAATGAAGGGGGAGGCGCAGACATGAAGAAAATGAAGAGAATGAAGGGGGAGGCGGAGGCACAAACATGAAGAGAATGAAGAGAAAGAGAGAGAGAGGAAGCGTCAGGAAAAAAGGCAGAGGCGGGCGCGACTTTTATAAAATTTTGTCTATTTCGGTGGTTCTTAACTATGAACCGCCGCAATAGACTAAAAAAACCGGGAATACGAAAATTTGAACCGAGACGACTCTATTTCGGCGGTTCCTAGATAAGAACCGCCGAAATAGGTCTCTTTATTTTACACATACAATAATCGACGACCCTATTTCGGCGGTTCCTAGCTAAGAACCGTCGAAATAGGTGTCTTTATTTGCATGGAAAAGTTTTTGGGGACCTATTTCGGCGGTTGTGAGAACAACCGCTGAAATAGGGGCGCCGAGATAGGCGTTTTTTGTATTAGTGACACTTCACAGCGAGGCTATATTTCTATAATTTTTTATAGGGAAAATTATATTGCCCACCCATGACGTTTGGTGAAATTACACAGCCCACCCACGAGGTTTCAAAAATTACTTTGCCCACCCATGTGGTTTCCACAATTTTACATGCAGCAACTTTTCTAATACTTGATCAACTTAAAAGATGGTTAAATGATATCCAAATTTGATGAAACTTTACATGGACGATAATAAAGTGTTATATTTTGGTAAAAACGTGAAATCCAATGGTTTTTAAGCTCATATATGATCCGTGGGACCCGGTGAACGTGTCTCATGTTTCATTGGGTCCCACAGATCATATATGACCTTAAAAAACTTTGGATTTGGCATTGAACAAAAATATAACACCTTAGCATCGTCCATGTAAAGTTTCATCAATTTTGAACAACATTTAACCATCTTTTAAGTTGATCAAATATTAAAAAAGTTGTTGGATGTAAAATTGTGGAAACCACATGGGTGGGCAAAGTAATTTTTGAAACCTCGTGGGTGGGCTGTGTAATTTCGTCAAACGTCATGGGTGGGCGATGTAATTTTCCCTTTTTTATCTATGGGTTGCCTAAATGGGAGTGACTGAAGTTCCGTGACGTGGTAAATGGAAAACTGTTCGACTTAAGCTGGCTTGCGCAAATGAATATAAGCGCTTTGATGTATATGCTTTAGTACCAGAGTTGGCTCGATGAATGAGTTCAGCCCAAGATACATAATAAGTCCCAAACCTCATTTCTTACCCCACACCCATGCTCCTTTTTTCTTAAGCTTCTCTAAGACCTTGTTTACCTTGGCGGTGTTTTTCGAAAACTTTAACGGACTGTTGGTTGGATGTTTGGCCAGGTTATTGCTTCTGAATGTCTGGGAGACTTACCCTGTCTTGCCTGATAATTTCAAAAAGAAGGAAGCGGTGAATCCGTTCAGTAAGACGAATTAATGTTTTTGGTAGTAGAAAGACTTAAATTGCACTTATGGAGTTTGCCCTGCTTGATGGTCAAGCTGGCTGTATCTATTTAAGCTTAGTTTAATTCTATTATGATCCTGTTTTACTGGTCTTGTTTTGAATGATGTGCTCAGACTTAGGGGAAATATTGGACTAAGGGGGAATCAATCAGCGAGGTTGGTTCTTACAAGCTTGTTTTGTTTGTATATCTCTTTGTTGTAGGTTAACCCTTGCTATGATATTCACACGAGTGGTTTTAGCATAGCAAAAAGGGGGGAAATGTTGATTCATGAAGCTGTTAGAGTTTTGCTAAAGATTACCAAAGCCTGGATGCCATCAAGACTCAGCTAGAGAATTGATGCAACAAAAAAAGAACAAGACAGAGAATGTTTGAGTTTAACGGACAATAACTCCCAGTGAAAAGAGAACAAGTCAGAGGTTGCCCCAAAGATATAGAAGAAGTGTCAAGACAGACACAATTTGGTTTCCAACCAGACTTTATTTGGCGAGCGGTTCACATTCATCATGTTTTATTTGGTGCTCAAATAATGGGGGAACTTTATTGGGATTAATTTCAGGGAATAATTATTGCGCTTGAACTCTATCTGTTTTTCTTGGATTTTTTTCTTTGGTGTTTCAAGTACCGCGTGATACTCTCTGAGTTTTCCATCATCGGCAACAAGGGGGCAATTTTTTGGAACCCTAGGTTTTACTGATAATGGCATTAAAGTAAGTATGGATGACAAAGAAGTATTATTGTGCGAAGGATTTGTACTGTGACAAAGAATTCTCTCGAAAGTTATAGAAGCAAAGAGACGCAGGACCAATGATCAAACATAGAGAAATCAGTTGAGATATTTGCGAGTCACGTTCATATTTGACTAGAACTGATATTTAAGGAGATTAGAGATGAGGATGGTCAAAACGAGTCAACCACATATCAGTTAAGAAAATCCTTCCTTATACTTAGTGGAAAAATGTGGAGACATCGGGCGGAACATTATGGCATTATTTTAGGAAAAGATATTTTGGTTTCCCTTAGTATTTAACCAGTTAGAAGTCATTGTATTATCTGGGGGCTTTCACTTTACACTATTCTATAGAGAAAAGCGATTTATATTCATGCTTAGCAAGTTTTTCATTTTCAAGCATTTCCTGCTTTCAAAATTGCCTTGAAACACCCGTCCGACCCAATGGGTTAGTTCTTTGGGTCTTTCGATGCTGAATGGAAATCTCAACTTCATGTACTATCCAAGACACTCCCACCGACCCACTGGGTTGGTCCTATGGGGAGGTCAGCCTTAACAACATTGTTTTCGCTCTATTCTTTGTTTAGCTCTAAGTTCAGATCCGTTTGCGTCACGCGTTTCTTTCTTTGTTTACTTTGCTCCTAGTTAGGATATTCCTCATGTATAACAATAAATGTGTAAGAACACCAATAAAACACAACTAGAGGAACCTAGTGAAAGTAAAGAAATGAGCATGATAAGCATTCATAAAGTACATGAAATACACCCTTATAACATACTCATTTATTTACTCATCATTTCAATCTCTACTATTACCTCCGCAGAGCTTCAGAGCCTATCTTCATCATCCTAGATCTCTAGAATAGTGTCGACCTCTGTAATGCCTTTGAAAGTCTCATAGCTCCACTCGTGTAATGGCATTCCTCTAATATGAATTTTGGTGTTCTTGTTTATGGTTGGTCACCTGAGTTCTATGGTGTAACACCCCTCTCCTTAAACATGTAATAATCTCTCTTGTAGCAATAAATAAAACGTCTTACAGCGGAAGAAATAATAACAACAATAATACTCACTCGGGTGTCACCAGCCATTACTCGCCCATGCGAGTAACGAAGCCAAACTATATCCAACAACCAACATAAACAGACTGCTAACCGCTGTGATAACGAGATAACTCCTATACATCATACTAAGTCCATAAACCAAAAACGTCGACAAGTGAGCGTCTACCCAATCCCGAATATACATAACCGTACCATAATACAATTCCCAGTCTGACATCGTTATACAAATAAACTCCATGTGCGGTAATTAAAACAAACTCTAACTACCTTGTTCCCACACTTTGGCTTCGGCGATAATCAACAACCTGCACAATGAGTGTAGTCTCAGCGATAAACGCTGAGTATGCCGGGCCTGGACCCTAATGGTCAGTCATTTTTACCATCTTATTATTAGATTGGTTTCATGCTTTACCATTTTACAGTTACAATCAATACTGTAATATACATGCATAAATATACTTAATCATCCATCCAAACATTAATAAACACTGAACCATCCATCAAATTCAACAGTCATAAAATACCACAAACAACAATTGTATATCGAACATATCGAATAATACTGAATAAACGCCATAGCGAACACCATCCTTTGTTAATTTAATTTGGCCTTCAAGGCCCCATCCATCCAAACCATGTTAATTAAATACCAGTTGGACGTCATGTTAGGACAACCCGATAACCTCACCATGGACAGTAGTCCTCCCGTACACACAAAGGTGCTCATTTCACTAGAGGTCCGGAGGCCCCCGACTATTCACTTTACCTCGTAAGGCGTCCATATAAAGGCCGTAGCCACTTGACCCACGATCCAAATAGGGCTCGTTGGGTATAAACCTGGAGCGGAACCCGATCGGGAACCCCTCAGTGATCACAAATGCGCAACCAGGTAGTTCGTAAACTACACTGGATTCCTCACCTCAACTCACACCATCTCTCTCTCATAGTGTTTAAGATATGCTCTTAGTCTTATGGAGAATATAATTATTAATTAGCTGCCCAATGGGTCTCACGCATACCTAGAAGTAATCTAGGTTATGTTCATGTTCGAGATCCATGCTCTAGAGACCGACAATGTCGTGACTCGTTCCTAAGTGTTTTACTTAGGTTACCATATACTTAATATTAATACTATGGTATTATATCAAGTAACCGTCATGTTATCACATTAAACGCATATGTATGTTTATATAAGTCGATCTATAGTCGACGTAGTGTTAGTCCCGTAGGACGCTCGTGCATAAATAATTAATGCAGTAACACATAATCACATACACGTATCCAAAACACATAACACACAAGTGATATCAACCAAATCCGAGCCCAAGGAATTCCTTAGGACAACTCGGATCAAACCCCTTTACATACCGTACACCTTAGACCAAGGATGCGCAGTGTAGTCCACTAGCTCGTCAAGCGCCTTCGTCTGAAGTATGATCTAAACGGTAATAAACTATAAGTCAGTCTCCATGACTAACTAAATCCGGTATTTCCGAATAACAAGTAACCCCGACAGTTCATCCCCGGATTTCTACAGTTAATTGTTACGGGTTTCTCTAAACCAGTCGGCTTTGTTACTAAAACTCGTATGTCGAAATGTTTCGACTGTTAAGTTTAATCCGTTATATTTCTTTAATCTTATCCATCATTTAATTTAGGTATATAACCTATAGTTGCATGTATGCATGCATTATTTATTATATTGTATCATTTTTCCACCATCCATTATAATAAATTGTATTATATAATCCATTATCTTTAGTAAACTATATTTTCATTCAAAAACTTACAACATATAGTTTGTAACTATTTTTATGTAATAACCACCACCATTATATTATATGGTTTCCAACCATAATATATATCCGGGAAAATTTTTGAATAGGTTAAGACAGTGAGCTTAGGACTTGGGAAATTACGGGAAACGTTTGTGAGGTACGAGACGACTCGTCTTAAAGGATATAGTGTTTAGTGAAGCAAATTGCGTGATATATTAGCCTTAAAGGCAATTTAATATCTACTGGTTGTGTAGGTAAATTACCGAGTATTTATGTGACATACTGTACTACAGATGTCTGGGGGAACTAGAGGGCGTGGTACTGGTAGAGGTGGAGGCGGTGACTCCGTGATTCCTGGAGTTGCTGAGACGATTGCTGCCGTTCTCGCACAGCTTGGTACTCAGATTGGAGGAACACCAGCCCACCCGCCACAGCCCAGGGAAACAACTGGCTGAAGTCAGTTACCGAGACCCGACCACCTACATATTCTAGGGAGCCAGACCCCGTAGCCTTAGAGTGTTTCATTGTTGAACATGAGAAGGCCTACGAAGCTTTGCAAGTACCTGCCGACAAGAAGGTCGTCATTGCTGCTTTCCATCTGAAGGATGCAGCCAGCACTTGGTGGAGGTTGGTCAAGGACCATCACCTGGCTATGCCCGACTTTTCGTGGGCTGCCTTTGTCGAGTTATTGAGGGGGAAGTACTATCCGGCACATCTCAAGCAGAAGAAGCGCCGTGAGTTCAAGACATTATCCTAGGGAGGTCTGACCGTGGATGAGTACTACGCTCGATTCATTGGTCTGCTGGACTTTATCCCCGGAGTTGATTACTCAGAGACCGTGAAGGTCGAGTAGTTCCGGGGGGATTGTTGTTTCGCATCCAGATGGCAATGGGTGCTACCCTCTATTCTACTATCCAGGTATTAACATGAAAGCCATAAATTCTTTACTTACTACATTACCGATTAACTTTGTGAGAACTTACCAATGAGATTCCAGGAGTGTTATGACGCTGCCTCGAGGATGGAGCTAATGCTCTAGACTCGGGAAGAGACTCTCGGGACTAAGAAGAGAAAGAACCCTGAGGGAGAGTCTGAGGGTGGAGGAGCATCTCCAGGCGATAGCCAGAAGAAGGGAAAGTAAGGACTTATCCCGTTCTAAATTGTTTACCATATTAAATACCTTATGAATGCTGACCCGAAACCTTAAACAGGAAATTCTTTCAGAAGAAAGGGCAGCAGGGTCACCAGGGAGCTAAGGGGAAAGAGCCCGTCCTTCGGTTGACCGGCCCAGACATAGATGCTTAGCCTCTGAGATCTGCGCCTCCTAAGGGTGAGAACGCCTACCTCTTAAATTCAATTGTGACCCTAACCTTTATATCATCAGGTTTTAACTTAAACTAAATACTACCATCAGACACCGGACATCCCCAGCGCCATTTCTATTGCAAGCGTTGTGGGAAGGACCATCATGGGGTCGACTGCAGGCCGAAAGTTGAGTGTCGGTGCTGCAAGAAAGAGAGCCACCGGGAGTTCGAGTGCTAGATGAACCCTGAGGGCCGTAACTACAGGCCACCAAGGAACACTCAGAAGACCTCAGTTGGAGGATCTGGAGTACCACGAGGCGGTCAGGATGGCCAGACATCTACTGATGCTGGAGCCCAGAGAGGCAAGGGAGTAGATAGGGCATGAGTACCCTGAACTCCATGAGACCGCTGGTGGAAGACTTTTGCTTACCTTGTTATGTACTTACCTTGGATGTTAGACAGAGATATGTTGTAAATATGTGGGAGTGTGTCATTGACCACTCGCCCTTTTGTGTATGACTTTTGAGACTAGTTATGTGGACTCAATGCGAGTAACCTTGGAACCTTGACGGATTATATATATATGAACAGGATGTTAATGCTTACCTTATCATGTAGCCCATACTCAACGACGCAGAGTCAATGAGACCGGTAATTACTGAACCAAAATTTCCACCTACATGGCGCACTTGCTATTGCAAGCGCTATGACAAGTAAACCACTGAAATTTCCATCTGCCTTGCGCACTTGCTACAGCAAGTGCTGCAACTGCAACTACTACTAATTTTAATCTCTTATTATATACTAAAATTTTAATACCAATTTTCATACCAGTTTTCATACAAACCTTAAAATTAGAAACCTATGAAACCTCGGGAAGACCGTTAGTCCAACCACTGCAACTGAAGAAACTATACAGCCACTGTAATGGTAAACCACACCAGTTTAAATTGTTCGAGAATTTTCAGACATGGCTTATTAGCCAAACACCACTAGTGTATACCCGCATTTAATGCTAATCACTACTAGTGATGAATGTTTAGTCCTTATGGACAAGCATACCCTTTGTAGATGCACCCCCATCAGTGAGGATGGTTGGGAAGTGAGCCAAGTTGCTCAAGCTATTATGCAATCTGCAATATATCCAATTAAACGGATGAGGGAACGAATACGAACTATGGATGAGATATGATCATGATAAACAGGGAGGAAAGGAATATGTGTTGTACTCAATGAGATCGTGATAGGAGAACTAATTTTGCTATATAGCACAGATTTTACTTACACCGAGCTGAATAACGCCGGCTTATGGCACGAATTACCACTGATGCCACTAGGGCAATAGCACTTACAACAAGATAACCGATAACATGAACTAATAAACAATAAAAAGGATATCCATCAAAAGGGAGATTGACAACAGAATACTTTACAATAACCGTGTGACGGACATTACCAGTTTACTAAACGAGACATGGGACGACCGCACTCCGATAGGAGCATGTGGGCCTGACAGACTTATTTATGAGTTAGTTGGGTAAATAGTAATGTATCAGTACGGTACCCCATGTATGTAGACAAGTAGTGTTAGGAACACGAGAAGTAGTCAACTCCGTACTAAGGACAGTAATGCAGATTACCTCGAAGATGGACGAGAAGAGCCGCAATTAAACCAACGGGCTAGGGAAATAAAGAACCTTCAACACAGAGCAGTAGACAGTACACAGTGAAGACAGGGAAACATTTCAAGGACATGAACACTAAGGATAGAAACATGAAAACTCATTATGGACGAATAATATGTAGAATCCTCATAAGGATAGAGCAAATGCTTGCAATCCAGAGGAAATCTACCAGATCATGTTGACATAAACGCGTGACTACGCAATGATGAGAGACAAGCTAATATACTAGCAGATACCTTAAGCAAGGAACAAAGTTATGATAACAATGGACTTGGAATGTACCACTCACATGATAATTCACTCATCTTATTTGTTGGACTCATTAGATATTAGCTGCTGAGAGTTTATGCCTCTACACTCTGTAGGACTGAGTGTTTTGGTATTGCACTTGTGCAGTTATTAATCTAGTGGGAATACGGGAAGATGTAATGGATATCAACACGAGTGTGTATCAGAGAACTACAACAGTGTGTTACTCCGGAACAAAACCACCAGGAGACACGGATGACAAGCTTTATCTCCATGGACATGAAGACTGGTACGTCTTAGTATTACAAAGACAAGTGCAAAGAGCACTGAGTACTAACAATAGCCAATGTCATATTTCACCTCAAGCTGAATATCAGTGGGAGAAGACACACGCATGTACGCTAGTGATCCAAACGAGATGATACACAGCAATGAAAAGAGGCAAACTAAGCCTATGTTCATGGGTCTGCACCTCAGTACGGAGCGAGTGGGCCCATTAGAACGAATTCGGGAGAGAGCGCAAATAGATCAGTGCCTCACCCTTTATGAATTATGGAGCTCGGAAGGGCTAGAGTCATACCTGTCTCTCTGATATAAGGATAATCCACGAGTTGGAGAACTCTATGAGAGCCAAATATCCAACGCGCCTTGATGAGCGGTTGTTGTATACTTGTGGGGTACGGGGGCGTAACCCTTTTTAAGGGGGTAGAGCCTCTTGGATGTGCACGTGTGTGCACTAAGTTTTGTTGTTTCGTATGCGGGGCATACAGTAGTTTGTGTATGCGGGGCATACGAGGTTTGTTTATTTGTTTGTTTCGTATGCATTGCATACAGTGAATTGGTGGTATGCTGTAACACCCCATCTCAATCCAAATGTGGTTTCGCAACTTAACAACATATATATAAATGTCACAGCGGAATTCATTACACTCCAGGACCTTGCCACGGTCTGATTGGCAGAATATACCGAACATTAGTACATACTATCTTAACCAAATACATATCCTTCTTACAATCCCCTCACATCCTATACATCTTACTAACTCAAAATGCCATACGAGTGTACATGCACAACTCGTAGGCCACGCTTAACCCGTAACGCTTGCACCCCATCTTACTCTCGTGACGGCCGCCTCCTGACGTTCACCTGTGTAGTAAAAACAGCCCCCAAAGGGGGTCAGCACGAATGCTGGTACGATCCTCTCATGGCCCCCAAGCTAACGTGGCTACGACGACTAATTGTCGATAGCATGGAGGTTGATTAGATGCACAACATAATAGAAAGTGCAGTAAATAACAATCCAAATATGAACAATCAAAGTTCAAACATAATGAACGACTTAAATGTGTTCCCTTAATTAGAGAGTTAATTATTTAACTCCTTAAGTTATGTTTCCTCTTAATCTTAGTCCATCCTTATCTTACCTCAATCTTAGTCTTATCTTAGTCTTAGAAACAACCATCCTTTTAAAAGGAATGGATGTAGCTTATCTCAAACCTTATCTTAATCTTAGAATACAAACCACTCTTTAAAATAGAAATGATTGTATCTTACCTCAATGTTTATTTTTGTCGGGTCAAAAGCGACCCTAGCCAATGAGCTATTAACTCCACTGGTTGAATAAACAACTTATCTTATAATTTAGGATTTAGGTGATCCTACCGTACCATCTTAATGCCTCCTACCTTGGACTGTATGTCCAATGTAGCTGAGCCGGCAACCGACCCTAGGCAACAAGTCCGAAGACAAGTCCTTAAGCGGAAGTCGGATCTGCTATAGATACCGACCCCTTTCCTTAGCATGCATGACCGGCGTCAGTCCCGGGTTCCTCACTCCCCCCAAGTACCAGTTAGTAGAAGTCTTATGACAATGTTTGTTGGTTAAACCTCTTTCGGTTTCTAACAAACTAATATTAGGGAGTGTACCTTAGTCTCACACAATTTCCTTACTAAACGTTAGTTAGTAGGTTCTCACGGTAAGTTGTGTTAGTTTTCAAACATCACACAACGATACAATAGACATAATGTTCCGGTTGCATGCTTTATCTTGTTTAGTGAGCACACAAAAACAAATAGCACACAAGCCGAGGGACACCTCGTTAGCAAGCAGGTACAAGAAGAACTGTACCGTTCACCGTGGGTCG
>CM041780.1:179702330-179726648 GCA_023374045.1 Limonium bicolor | reverse complement strand
AATGGTAACGATCAAAAGTTCCATAAGTGTTCCCTTTCTTGGACTTGCAAGAAGTAACACAACAGTATGTATAATTTTGAAAGAGAAATCCATACAGCAAAGAAAGAAAGTGAAACAAAACTATATCTTCTTTCATTTCTACACATTTGAGGATTGAGATCTCTTGAACTAGCTAGCATATAGTTGAGCCCGTGGTCATGAGTAATCAGGGATAGGGATATTATTCTAGAAATGAATTTCCTAAAATAAATGATTCTGGATATGAACAGCATATTACTTCATATGTACCCAAAGCAATTATCACAAGGGTATTATTCATCATTAGAATTTTCGTATGCAAGGGTTTTTACTAGACCTGGCAATTTGGGTCGCTGGGTCGGGTTGATATCAACCCTAACCCAGCCCATTTAAAATATCATCAACCCATGCCTAACCCAAAAATGGATGGGTCAGAAAATTATAACCCTAACCCAACCCGTTAAAAATCCTTCAACCCTAACCCAACCCACCCAACCCATTTTTTAAGCATACAATAATTTAGACGGATTAGGAGCAGACTTTAATAAAAATCCAAAAACATCCAGTGTTAACTAATTAGGATGAAACAAAAGGAAGATAAGTAATCTTGCTTGATCGACCCAACTTTAAACGAATTTCATGTTATGCAAAGAATGTAAAAGTACTACACCAATTTCTCATGAATAGAATAACACGTACTTTTTCCATAAGTTTATATTTATCAATCTGAGCATAAAGCTCTACCACTATTGAGGAGGAATCCTATCGAGATATGCACATGATCCTAGTGCCCTTAATAAAGAGGGAACAAAAATAAAAATCTTCATTATGCATTAGAGAAATATACTAAAGACAAATCTTCTAAAGTTAGAAATAATTTATAAACTGAGAGCTCAAAGCCTCAAACTATGACTAATAGTTTTAAAAATAATTACACCTGTTTAAAATGAGTGCTCATTCCTGAGAAAAGTAAAATCACAATCACTTAATCGTTACCAACAGTTAAGGAACTTCTATGCAGCACGTTATCCGTATTGTTGGCTTCGGAATTCACTGAGAGGTCTATAATCAAGATCATACTTACAAAAAATACATATTTCCTACTTTTGTTCACCATTCTAGAAAATCTAAACATACATATGTTCTCAAGAAAACCTATGGCAGTGAGAATAAGAAAAACAAACCTTGGGAAGAAATGAAGAGCGACATAGACATGAACAACGACGTAGAGAAGAAAAATGGATGTTAGTCTACAAGATGAGAGTATTTGAGTTTTCAACATTATGTTAAGGTCTGGTTGGGCCCTTTGTTTGATATGCAGCTGGTTAGGCCGTTTGTTTAGTTAAAAGTATGTGATATTATTAAAGGTGGGACAGTCCAACTGCACTTCGGCTTAAGGCTAAGGTATAGTTTCATCTGAAATTAATATATATAATATTGTGAATTAATTATTAACAAATATATTTTCGGTTTCGGGTTGGGTCATGGGTTATGATCTCTACCCTAACCCAACCCACAAAATTAGCTTATTACCCTAACCCAACCCAAAAAATAGATGGGTCAATAATTAAGACCCTAACCCGCAAAAATATGGGTTGAGTTCGGGTTGGGTTTCGGGTTGGGTCAAAATTACCAGGTCTAGTTTTTACACTAACTTTTCAGTAGAATTTTCGTATATTCGAAGAAAAACATGACAATTAGGGATAAAAATTAGTAAATAACATTTTACAATCGATTGTAAAGTGAACAGCTCTTACAATCGTTCATTTAAAATTAAATATTGTTCTAGTTAATATATTGATAGTTTATATTGATGTAAAAGTTTTATACATCATATTCAAATTTAAGAAAATACACTTCAACGACATCAGCGGTTGATGTCTGTATGTTGTTTGTTTCGGTGAATTTTGCACTAGTTCCAAGCAATCTCAATTTTCAAATACAACAAAAAAAAACTAACAGTATATATCCTGAACACTTTATCTTCTCAGGCATGTGAACCTTATCCCTTCTCAACCTAATTAGCTATCCTCCCAAATTCTCTTACTCTAATCAGAGGTAACTAGTATGGAAGAAACAGACAAGTCGAATTTCATCAGCACCGTGGAGGACAACAAAAAGAAGACGGATCTTGAATTCATCGAGCATATCACAACAAATGCTAATGAGATTCAAGTTCAGGTACTTACTGAAATACTAACCCACAATGCCCATGTCGAGTATTTGCAGAAGCATGGCCTTGAAGGCCGCACCGATCAAGAAACTTTCAAGAAACTCATCCCTGTTGTAACATACGAGGATTTACTGCCAGAAATCCAACGCATCGTTGATGGAGATACATCTCCTTTGCTTTGCTCAAATCCAATCACTGAGTTAATAAGAAGGTATGTAGGTGCTGCAAATTTTAATTGATTTGAAGTGCAATATTGATATATGTATATATATATATATAGTTACCTAAATTCAACAGCACAGGGACATCAAGTGGAAAGAGCAAGCTTATTCCCATGACAGAAGATGAGTTTAACAGACGTCTCCAGAGTATGCGTCTCTCCAAATCAATTATATCACAGTTAATTACCAACGTTGAAGACGGAGGAAAACTCATGTACATCGCTTTAATTCGACCCGAATCCTACACACCAGGTGCAACTAATCTCCCAATCCGTACAGCCTTAACCAGCTACTTAAGGAAACTCGGTACAATTGGGTCAACAACACAGGTACCTACTAGTCCAATTGAAATCTCTCTTTGCCCAGACAACTTCCAAAGCTTGTACGCCCAACTCCTCTGCGCTCTTGCTCAACGAGAAACCGTTTTCTGGGCTGGTGCTGTATTTGCTCTGGGATTTATTCACGCTATGAAGTTTATTTTGAAACACTACAAATCTCTCTCAAACGACATCAGATCAGGGACACCTGACCCTACTATCCTCACTGATCAAACCGTAAGGAAAATTGTTACCAACATACTAAGCGGAGTTGGACCCAACCCAACTTTAGCGGAGTTTATAGAAACGGAATGTGGGAAGGAGGAGGCATTGAAGGGTATTGTGAAAAGGTTATGGCCTAATATTAAGTTTATTGATACAATTGTGACAGGGACAATGTCACAGTATGTGACTACACTTGATTATTTTAGTGATGGAATTCCCTTAGTTTCACGTTCGTATGCGTCGTCTGAGGGACATTTTGGGGTCAATTTGAACCCGTTTTGTAAAACAAGTGAAGTGGCTTATACACTCTTACCTCATATGGGGTATTTTGAGTTCTTGCCTGTAAGGGAAAGTAATGATGGAGTGATGGAGATGAGTAAGCAATTGGTTCAACTTGTTGACGTGAAATTAGGTCATGAGTATGAGCTTGTTGTCACCACTTATGCAGGTAAGTTTTTAATTTATTGTTTATTAATTAATTACATGCATAATTATCATATGACTATTATATGTACATAAATCTGCAGGGCTTTATCGGTACCGTGTGGGAGATATCTTAAGAGTGTCGGGATTCAAGAACAATGCACCTCAATTCAACTTTATTCGGCGTGCAAATGTTATATTAAGCATTGACCAAGATAAAACTGATGAAGTTGAGCTACTTAATGCTGTCAACAAAGCACTCACTTATCTTCAGTCACACAACTACTCTATCATAGAGTACACTAGCACTGCGGATACTTCAACTATACCAGGTCACTACGTTTTATTCATGGAAATTTCATCAAAACACAACTCTGGTGGCACCACCACAAGTGAGAATGACATAGTCTCCGGATCAGTTATGGAAGAATGTTGTTTACTGATTGAAGAGTCGCTTAACAGTTCATACTTGGAGAATAGAGTCCGTGATGGATCAATTGGGCCTTTGGAGATAAGAGTTGTTGAGGGTGGTACATTTGAAGAACTGATGGACTATGTTATTAAGGGTGGAGGATCTATTAGTCAGTATAAGACACCAAAGTGTGTGAAGAATGAGGAGATTCTTGAGGTGTTGAATTCAAGGGTCTTGTCTAAACATTTCAGTCCCAAGTGCCCTAAATGGTCTCCGGGTCAATGATGATTGAGAGGTTGAGGAGAACTCGTTGTACATGGTGGATTGCAATTTGATATCGGTTTCTTATATCATCCCCTCGGTTTCATACTCTGGTCTTGTTTTATGTTATGATTTTCATAGATTCTCATCATGAATATGAATAATCTTCAGGATGTATGTAAGTCCAGTAATTTAGAATAAGTCATGTATGAGAAATTTTGAGAAACAAGGAGAACATCCAAATTCTCGAGATGGTTTGATATTCTTATCGAGCCAGATTGTTATAAAATACAACATGAGTTATACCTGTGTATATGTCTTGGCAACAGATTAACTGCAAGTCAAACCACATATTCACGTGTGTTGATTCTTTGTCAAGAAGTGAAAGAGAGGACATGTATGCATGAGTTGAAGCTTTCTCTGAAACTCCACAATCCAGGCAGACTTAGTTAAGACCTAAGTTCATATATGGACACCGATTGTACAACACTTGTGTTTACATAAGCAAAATTGTCTTCCCAATTGCACAGTTCTTTCAAACATTGAGGGCAGGAAGTAAGGGGGAACCACAACAATCCAATCATTAGTTTATAACAATAGAATACCCAGAAAACGTGGAGCACAATCAAAGCATATTTAATATACAGCCTTCACATAAGCATGACACATCTCTTAAGGAACATCACAATTAAAAAATCTTTAACCAAATTCCTGAATTGAGAAATTACAGTCTTACCAGGAAAAAAAAATAAAAGGGCAGCTCTGGTTTGGTTGAAGAAGTAATCTCCAGCCGCAAATGCAAAACATTTATCGCTAACCCTTTCAAACATATTATACTTTCTTCTCAGGTTATGCAATGAGATTCAACATCGAATCAGTTTACATCACATTATCTTTCACTGCCGCAGACACTAGTAACAGTTACCTTTAAACCATGCAAAAGCAACTGGTAGGCTGCTCGTTGTGTAGAATACTAATACTAGAGCTATTCACATCTCAAAAGTTAAGGCTCAGCTAAACAAGTCACTTTGATGTGAGAACAACTCTCATGAGTTTTTTCATCATCATTGAACAAAAAGATCATCAGTTCATAATCACCAGGATCTTCTTTCAGTAGCGTTTCTTCTTCTTTTCCGGTCTACCCCCATAAAGCGCCCATCGTCTCAACTATAATACTACTATAACAAGCTGAAATAAGTTCAGCTTCTACTCTCCAAACTGCAAACTTCACCACCAATTGCTGAAGGTTTCAGACTTCAGTCGGTCAAACCAGCTTCTACATTTGGAAACCGTGGTGGGTTCCACCGCACCACCATCCCCAGCGTGATGCGTGCACTTCAGACTCACTTACCAAGTTCATTACAGAAGCGAACAGTTTCACCATTCACTTCCAGATTTTCAATGCTAAAATATACAGCCTAAACAGAACACGGACATCATTTCGTTCATACGATACCAAATTTATCAGGAGATCCGGGTTTCAAAGAGAAGTTGTTACCAGTAAATTTGCCAAACCAAAAGATGAATCCCGCCGAACTCTTCATTTATGAACCAATACCCATTACCTAAATGTATAGCAATAACTTCAACTCAGTAGATCAATCAACCAGTTCAGTTCAATTCAGTTAAACTGAGCATTCAATTTGATGAAGCAGCAGCACCCTTGACAATCTTTACAACAATTCTCTTCATATTAACCCCATTCAAAACCACAGCAGCAGCCCCTCCCACCATCTTCCCTCTCCTAAACAACCCCGCAATCTCCCTCACTTCCTGATCCGTGGACTCCCCATCCACCAACACTACACAATGACCCCCAACCCGAACCGTCCTCTCCATTTCCTCAGCAACCCTAGACGGGAACAGAACAAAATCAAACTGCGCGCAGAAAGCGAGATCAAAGGCCTCGTCAAAGAACGGCAAGTTATTCGGATCAGCCCGGCTCACAAGCGGCGGGGATTCGACGAGATCAATTCCCGTGACATCATTCACCTCCATCTTATTAAGCGCCATGACCTCCTGCCCGGCGCCGGAAAGGACGCAGAGGACCATCGAAGATGTGGAGAGAATCGATAGAGGTGGTGATTGGAGTGTGAGGAAAAGGTTGGTGTAGGATCGGACCGATGATTTCCAAGCAGAGGTGGACCATCGTCGACGGTTGCGATGGGAGAGAGTTGTGAAGGAGCGTGGGCGGTGGGAGGCATCGCAAGTGGAATTGGGAAATTTGAGAAGGGCAGGATGGGAAAGACAGGTTGAGGGGAGTACGGTCGTTGTGGTGGTGGAGAGGAGGATGTAGAAGAGGATGGCGGTCGCGATGGTGGAGCAGACTAGTGAGGTTCTATTGAGAAAGATCCGTACGTGCTTGTCCATTCCAATGCCAATTCCTTTTTCTCTTATCTGTCTGATCGGGGGAGGTTGGGGAAGAAACATAAAACAAGGAAGACGAATGTCTTGTCAGGCAGAGCGATCATTCGGATCGGGCCGAAGTTGATTTTCGGTTAGTGAGGGTTGTCATTTATTGGGCGGGGTCAGGTTCGGCCCAGTTGTAACGGGCTCGTCAGTTTCCGTCCCACCTAGTCTGGTGTTTCATTTATCTTATCTATTTAAGTTTGGTAGTTGAATTTCTACTACTACAAAACTCAATTAAATACAACTATTTTTTAATGCACTACATAAAGCCTCATTTAAATACAGGAGGCATCAGCACAAAAGAACACCAAAACACTGATAAGACCCACCCACGAACAAAAGCATGAGATGTATATACGCAAACCTAAGGGATAAGCAACAACACCGTCTCCTTCCAAATTGTCCTAGACAACATAATCCGTAACCACCATGCCCTTCCTTCACCATCACAATTGAGTCATGTCCAATGTTGAAGAAAGTTTCCAACCTGAAGCAATATACCTAATGCTTATGTTAATACCTTATTAGTCACTAAAGAAGAGAATGACTCCTCTAAGCACAAGCTTTATTCTTTGAACGAAATAGACTTAGGTGAGAAACTAGAAGATGAAGAGTCTAGGTAAAACGATGATACAACAATAAATTCAAAAGGGATAATTACCTACACTTCACACAAGACCACATTACTTATGATCCTTCTAGAGAAAGCAAGGGACAGACAATTCAAAAAGACTATAAGAACTCTAAGAGTTCACCACTACTACCAAAAATCTGGAAGCATTAGCTCCATCTCTTGTAATATGAGTGTCACTTATTGTAATCCATGAGGATGCATAAGGCTGGAAGCCTGACTCCATCATTGTGCTATTCTTTAATTGATCAGACTGTAAGTCTAGTAGGAAGATGCATCTCTTGCAAATTCTATAGTGATTAGACTCGTAAGTATGATCTATCGCTTGAACTTGTTGAAGTGTAGGACACTCACTTCATTAAAAACATTTTCCTTTGAACTTGGAATATCTCATATGTTACTTCATCTTTACTACTGTAATAGAGGCGGGGGGACCACATGGAAAGTCTATGTGAGAAGGAAGAAGAAGGGGAATAATACCAGCACACCCGACAAGCCAATGGTGTCGCAACTAGACCAATAACAGAGAGGGACCACCAACAGCCAACACTATCTTTACAGTATTTCCTATTTAGAATTAGCTTTATTATTCTGTTGGTTATCTGTTTTGTCGTATTGCTAGTATAAGTAAGTTGAGGTTTAGCTAGAGCAATGCACCTGATGTTTTTCCTTATTCGACCACTGCTGTGTAATTAGGCAGGGTTCCCCTTGATCAACTGTAGGATCCCTTTCGAGAGTTCCATTTTTGTGTCTGGCCAACTATGGCAGCTGATCTTGTATGTCTTTGTGCTTTATCTATCAATGTGTAAATGTAACACCCTGGATTTTGCCTTAAATCATAGTTTATGAAATTAAAAATCTAACGGTGAAAACGGCTTCGAAAACGGACTCCAAACGAGTCCTAAAAGTGAAAAACTAGCCTGGTCCGAACTTGTGTCCGGACGTTGGAAGTTCGGACACTAGCCGAAGAAAATTTAACTGCACAAACCCATTTGTCCGAACTTGTGTCCGGACGTTGATGTTCGGACATAGTTCGAGAATTGGAAAACTGGAAAGCGAAGAAGTCCGAACTTGTGTCAGAACTTCAACCTTCGGACACAAGTCGAGAGTTTAGAAAATTGAAAACCGGAGATGTCTGAACTTGTGTTCGGACTTCGAAGTTCGAACACAAGTCGAGTTTCAAAGTCCCGAAAACCATTTACGCGTGTCCGAACATTGGTCCGAGCTTGCAAGTTCGGACATAAGTCGAGACTTGCAAGTCAAACTCGTCTTCTCACACTGTCCAAACGTTGATGTCCGGACAGATGTTCAGACACGACTAAAACTGTGAAATCAGAAGCAACTCTTGGGGCCTGTACGAACATTGATGTCCGGACGGACTTTCGGACAGGTCCAGAATTGCGTTTTTAAGTGCCAAAACAGAGTCAAATCAACATTAGATTAATCATTATAATATTGCAAATAACCGAGAATCGTTGCAACCAGTTTATACCACAATTCAACATTAATAAACAATGTATAAAAACTTCATCGTACTTATAATTATCAAGAGAGTGATAACAACTCAAATCATTCCAAAAGTTAGAGAATAGCAGCGGAAATGCAAAATCCAGAAGGGCGTTACCGCCACACTCTACTCACAGAGTGCTCAGGCTTAAAATCAAACAATAAACCAAAACATTACCAATATTGTAACCCAAAAGTATTTTCAGTAACTCAACTCAGCTTCAATCAAAACTGAAAGCTTAATCTGGTCATCCTAAGCTATGTGATAGCGCATCCTAATCCCAAAATCAGCCACAAGTACCTGCGATCAGAAAACAACAGAAAACGCGAAGGGATCACGCAAATCAGCAAAACTGAGTAAATATCGCCTCATCTTGTAAAATACATTTTGAAACTCATTTTACGTTTGCAAAATATTAACTCACACCACAATGAAAACCATACTCATCAATTTCCAAATTCACCATTAACGAAAGCATTTCGGGGGAGAACTTTCAAGGAACGAAATTATTAATATACGCGGACGACACCAAATTGGAGTCGCAACAAAAGCATTTCCACCTCACTCTACGTCCTTAAGTGTGCACACCCCCAAAAGGTAACTTATGACCCAAAGGAGTAGATCATTAGAGCTTAACTGCAAGTAATATCTGCAAGCAAAAATAGTATGAATATCCACGGGGTACAAAGTACCAATAATTTCACGGGGCACCATAAAGGCACCAACAATATACACGGGGCACCAAAAGGTACCGACAAGCCAATAATCAATCCCATGAAAGTCTTCCAAAACATTTATCCACAACCTTTGCAAAACATTGCACCAGAATACACAGGGGAAAGATAATTTCCCAAATTTCCAACGACACCAAAACTGAGGTAAATCCAATCCATTGTTAATTTGCAAATCACAGAGATAGAGAAGGATGAGCACAACATTTACCTGGATACGCTCAAGGCAACGAAATCACTCAGCGAGATCAATGGTAGCACCCGTCAGAGAACTCGGGGTCTAGAGTCATAAGCAGAGATGCAATCAGAAGCCACTCAAGACAACAACAAAATAATTGGATAACCTTACCAGTTGATTTCCCTTACCTTCTACCTATTCCAGCATCAGAGAAGCAGCCTAACGACCATGGAAAGATAAGAACGTGAATTGAGAAGGTTTAGGAGCTTGAGGAGAGAGAGGAGCGTGATAACAATGCGTTGGAGAAGATGACGATCGTGATGTTGATCGTGCAGTTAAATAGAAATTAAATAATGTAATAGAGAGGTTATAACAATTAATTAATAAATATAACTGATTAAAAGGAGGAAGAATTGATAATCAGTATTGTAAAATAATTTAGGAGATGAATTAACAAATACCACAATAATAATAATTTGGATGTTGAGTAAATAAGTAACGTTAAAACTATGGAAGAATCTAGATTCAAGAGTTAGAAAAATAAGGAGATATTATTTAGTTAAAGTAAAAATAGGAGAAAGGCAAGTTGATCGTTAGAAAAGGATGAGGATGAATAATTATCGGCTCCGTTCGGCATGGTTGTTTTGGTCTGGCTGTTTTGTGGTTGTTTTATATGTGGCAGTATATTATTGGAGTAGAACTTAGGACCCACGTGAGACCCACTCGGGACCACCACATTTATACCACATTTATACTAACAAAAAGAAATAGTTGCTGAATAAATAAGTTAGAAGATGGTTGAAGATCGTGAGTAGTGGAGAATGTATTTATTGTTTAATATAATTTAGGAAGAGAAAGATATTTTAGGAAGAAGCAAAATCCAACTTGTGCTCTTGAAAATAACATTAATAGTAAAAGTAATACTTATCTACTATAGGTAGTAAAATTCGATTGAACTTTCAAGACTAGAAGAACGTAATAATGTCGTTAGAGTTGGGAATTAATAATTAATATGTATACATATAATATTGGTGAGAATTAAAGGATTGAAATCATTGTAATTATTTTAGGAGGTTAAAAGGATTATGTAGCTTCTCTGGGCCTTTATTAATATTATTCCTACCTAACTATATAATATCACGCTTGTCTCTACTATATACTAAATTAATCCTATGTCGAATTTACGGGTATTTCAGTAAACGAGTACTTTTAAGGGTTGAACCGATGAGTTGGCCATTTGCACTTGCTCCTATCATACTGTCTCCATTGTTTGATTAAGAACACCCTGAAATACCCCTAACCTTTAAAAATTAATTAAATGATCTATTAATGATCTAAATGATTAATAAACACCTAAATATTATTGGGGAACAATCTAAAAGATCTCAACAAGGCAAAACATGCCTTAAGATCGGTAAAGCCAAAAATGTGCTTTAAGACACCACAAAGATTGTATGACCTCAAATAGGATCCAAAGTGGATTCCTAAGTATTATAATGAAGTAAGGAACACAACAAAACTATTCTCAAAGAAAACTAAGCTCAGAAACACCAGGCAACACAAAATGTGCGCTAAAACTCCTTAAAGCACGTTTTTGTGAAATTGTCTTCTAAATTGGTTTTTAATGGGCTAAAAGGTTATAATTACCTTTAAATATGATATTATATCACATTATATCATATTAGGAATTTAATTCCAAATTTTACAAATTTTTACAAATTTAATATTAAAATATTAATAAAACCCTAAAAGGGGGCCCACATGAGTCAACATTGACTAAGATTGGTCAAGAGGTCAAAGTTGACCCCTTAGACCATGTGAGATCGGCATCTACAAGCATGAGAGGCTCCAATTCGCCACATGTACACACAAAAGACAGCACACCAACATATCTCCATAATTTAGGGGCTTACTTTTGCCTTTTGATTACTTAATACACCACTAGCTCTATTATTTGAATCCTCCAGCTGGAAAACCATGTGAGAGCCTCTCCTTTCTGCTCCACAGCCGGCTCCTTGTCCCTCTTATCCCTTAGGTGAGTCATCATTCAATTATGAAACAATAAACTAAGCAAAAGTTTGTCTTTTGAATTATTAAGGCACATTTGCAATCATTCTCTTACCCTAGCTCATTCCAGCCGAGCTCACTCACCCTCCAAGTCCTCTCAACCGAGATCCTTGAGCATAGAAGGTAAATCCAACTTCTAAGCTTCTAAGTAATGGTTTAAGGCTTGTTTTGACTCTTTTTTTTCATCTCTTCACCACCTATGCTTAGATCTCGTGACTAATCAGTTCCTATGGCTTATTCTCAGTGTTATAAGGTTAGAAAATCAATCAAATTCGGTTGAAACAAGTTTAGAGACCAAGGTTGCTCTAAATCTCATTTTAAGGTAAAAACATACCTTAAGCTTCTCTACTCTTCATCCGATTTTCTTCCTCTTATTTTTATGAGTTTATACACTCATAATCTTCATATTTACATGTTCAATCAGTTGGCTAGCCATTTGGAGCAAGGGTGGCCGAGATCCAAAGGAAATACCCTCTTTTAAGGCATTTTTTCCAAGGTAAAACCTAATAACAAGGTAGCTTGCTGTGATCTAGATATTTCCTATGTCAATATGGTGGATCTAACACCTTGTGGTGTGTTTGATTCAGGCCGAAACCATCTTGAACTCTCCTTGCATTTTTAAGGTGATTTTTGCCTTAAATCTTACATTAATTATTCCTTATGGTTAAGCTCAAGCTTGGAGTATAACCATATCTTGTTTTTGTGTATTAAACATGTCTAAATCATGTGGTGATTTTTCCTACAAGAGGCCGAGTACATACAAGGGCAAATCAAGGTATAAACACCTTAAACCTATGATTTTTATAATTTCTAAGCTTATATATTAATATTGCCGAGAGTGAAATATTAAATAAGGGTCATATTGACCTAAAAATGAAAAAAAATGACTAAGATAAATTAAGCTAGTCATTTAAGAGATTTAATTAACATAATGGTCAAATTATGACATTATGTGGAAAAATAATCAAATACAAGTGAGGCCGTGAGTATGTATTATATTTTGAGACATTTATTTTGTAATTTATTTTGCAAGTTCAAGGTTGTAATAAGGCCATGTCATTAGGCCATTTTTATTTAAGTTTATAAGCTTAGTTAGTTTATTTATGCTTATAATTAAAATTGGGGTCAAACGGTAATTACTAACAAAATATTAGGCCGTGGGCTTAATTTAGAGAAATTTAGAGTTTTTAAATGAATTTAATAAAAATTATAACATTTTTAAAGTTTTATGTCAAAATTGTAAAAATAGAAAAGTATAGGTGAAGTTTTGTAATTACCGAAAAGTTTGGGTCCAATTTGGTATTAAAGGGCAAAGTTGACTATATAGGAGACTTTGACCAAGTTTGGAAAATTTTAGAAATTAAAATACTCCTTATGTTAAGATAAGTATTAAATTGTAAAAGATTTAAAAGAGATGGGGCTATATGGTGATTTCCGAAAACTTGGGGTACTAAATGGAGTTTAGTACAAACCTTAGGTTATTAGGAATTTTTAGAAGTTGATTTGGTTAAATTTGGAGTTATATGAATTATATAAGTATAATATAAGATATTTCATAACATTGTTACAAGTGGGTAACATATGTGGTAAAACCAATATTTAGAGAAAATATAAGGTTAGTAATGATGTTTATAACCTTTTGGTATAGTTTGGTAATTTTTGGAATTATATATAAGGTTTTATCAAGATATGTGTATAATATAAGGTTTTGATGATATAAGAAAACTATATGTTATAAAGAGGGGAATTTGGTGAATATAGAAAGTTGAGTGGTGGAAAAGTAATTAGAATAGTCCTAGGGGTTGTTCGAAAAAATTATAGCCTTTAAAAACTATAGGTTATAATTATATTAAGGTTTAAGGATTATAATATAAGGTATATAGGATAAGTGTAAAAATGAAATATAATTTGGGGTTGATTTGTGATTTATAGAAGTTTAGTGGTTTATATTAAAAACCGAAAATATAAGGGTTGTTTGGCATTTTAAAACAATTTACAACTATATGTTATAATTGTTTTAATGACTTAAATGTCATAATATAAGTTATATAACTATAATGTAACATTATATTAATTATGTGGTGGATTTTGTAAATACTTAAGAGAATAAGGTGCTGTTTGAAAATGTTGACATTTTAAAATGGAATTAATATATAATGTGGGTTTTAATGTTATAAGGATTATAACATTTATAATGTAAGAGGTATTCATTAAAAAGAATGAATATATTATAAGACTCACCATATAACAATAGTTCCATAATACATGTATATAATAAATATATGTTATGGTGGAAAATATAACATGGTTTAATAACCATGTACTTTCATAATTAAAAATGATATAAGATAAAGGGAAAAAGAATAACAAACATTGGATATGCAATTCTAATGTTAAGAGTATACATGTGATAATAAGGATTGATATATTTGAAAGTATGGTTTACATATGGATTATACCATATTGAACTTGGAAAAGGAAAAAAAGAAAAGAAAAAAAAACAACACAAACCTAAAACAAAAAAAAGAGATACTAAGATGAGATGTATGATGCATGCCAAAGAATCATACATGCAATCATAAACTGTAGGATGTACAAATGTACAAGCGATAACAAAGTTCAACAAAAAAAAAGTGTAAAAATATACGAGACAAGACTACGCATGTAACATAACGTTTTTCCAAATCTCGGGTTAAGCCGAAAACTCGACACATTGACAGTTTATAACGGGGGGTTAACCGGGAGGTATTAGTGACGGTACGGGGTACCGTAGGGTTGTATTTTCATACGGGATGCTGATCAGTAGCATTGTGTATTGTTTAGACTGATAGAGACGACACAAGGAGCATAGGAACTTGCTGATTCATACTCCACCGTAATACATCAGGGTGAACGGTATGTTGTTATGTGTCTCTGATTGTCTCTGAGGGCTTCCTCAGTTCAGACTTCTGTGTGATCTGTGATAAGATTGTTTGTCTGAATGTGTTATGTTAATATGCATGAACTGTATATTTATAGCTGCTTATTATTTACTGTTGTTGAGTTAACAGTATCGGTTCGTATATATGAACCTATATATAAAACGAACTAGCGGCTATGGTGCTATCTTATATGAAAGATAAGGAACGTCAGAAAAACGTTGTAGCACTAGGATAATAACATATACATATTATCCAAGACTTTTTATACGGAGCATTGGCTTTTCTATACGCCGCTCTCGTATCTAACACTAGATCCCGAGTTTACTGACTCCGGATTGGACTATTGACCTTAGTCTGTTGTGTCAGAAAAAAAATGGTAATGCGATGCGATGGTATAATTAATTAAAGGAATGATAGTAAAGCCAGAAGGATGTGGCTCTTGGTGCGCGCTGTGATCACAAAAACGATATCAGGATGTCCGCGTACGGGTCCGTAAGTATCAAGAAAATTTCCCGTGAGCTAGAATGGCTCGTTGGTCGGAGACTCTACCGTTGGAGTGGCTACTGCCGTGGGTGACCCGCCATAATTTATGGGTAATTAGAGACATGTCGTTTTTAACGAGACATTGTCACTAGATATAACTGAAAAATTAATACAGTGGAGATTTGTACAGTGGCGAACATCATTGGTTTCTACACCATGGACGAGAATTAATACTTGCTTGTTGTTCTCGTTGTTTCGCTTGTTGTTCATTGGTTATACTTGTGGTATATAATGTGTGTTGATGGTTGTGTTATTGTATGGATATTACTGTTATTTATTTTAGAGTTTAATTATTAAAACGGTATTGCATGTAACGAATCTCATGCTCTCGACCAAATAATTGAGGGGTTTTTGGGGGCATGACGGGGCATGTGATGACATACTCAGCAGGGGCTGATTCCATACCACAAACCATATTTATTTCAGGTGATTGCTGAGGGGTCGACGCGAGGCGTGACGTTTGTGATATTACAGTTGGTTTAAACTTGGTACGGTTTGATACTGATGACGTTTTGGACTCGGGTTGTGTAAACCGAGGTGTAATTTGGTTAGATGCTCACGAGTACGGTCTGTAATAATTGTTGTTGTTGGATTGTTTTAAATTGTTTAAGTTCTACTATCTATCTCTTGTGGTCACTGCGGGAATACGTTTCGCATGTTGATTATCAGGTAATTCGTTATCACCCGTATGGGCGAGTGATAACAGTGACACCATTAGAGCGACAGTCTGTTATTTACCGCTGCGATTATATTGTTTTTAGGAGCGGAATTAGTAGGGGTGTTACACACCCCCCCCCAAACTTCTTGAACTCTATAGAGACAACACTAACAAATGATCGGCTGGCCTGATCAACTTGTGTCTCATGGCATGCGTCTCGATGTGTTTACCACAACATATATTAATAATGTATCTCAAAATTATACGTGTCTTCTGTCCTTAGTCCTTACAGTAACACCTGTTTTAATTGGATCCAAGGAATGTAAAGTTGTGCACACCCCTTGACTGTTTAATGAGAACACCTAAGTACAAGGCTTTATGTGTGATGGGTTGTGTTTCTTCGCCATTTACCATAAGAGCGCCTCGGGTCTACGCAATGACATACGGGCCGTGTCAAGAAGGATTGGCTTGATGCAGCGGTGACAAGTGATGGGTTCGAGTCCCTGGCACGTTGTCATGCGCAGGATGATCTGACAAGGTTGGCAAGTGAGTTGCACTTGGCCAGGTGAGCTGGGCTCACCCAAGCACGTGAGGGCGGTGGTAGTATTGTGTCGGTGGAGTGTCGAGGACATTGCCATGGCGGACACAACAAGACTTAGGACAAGGGCCTGGGGCGCCTTGTGCTGTCACGACATTGCACGGCATCGCATGACACGGGTGCTGGCTGTGCTGGGCACGGGCACTGGCTGTGACTGCATGTGCGGGGTGTCGGTGACAAGGGGATTTCATTAGCAACGAGCGCGGGCGTCACGCATTGACACGGGTGCTGGCTGCGCATAGGCGCGGGCGCTGGCTGTGAGCTGCGAACACGCTGCGGGTTGTAGCACTATGCTAGGCGCATGTGTGTTGTAGTAAAACTGGGTTTTACTATGGTCCCTTGGTAATTCTGGGAGTTACCTTAATTAAGTCTTGACCCATTGATGGAGTGGATGTTATGAGGTTACATTAATAGCATCTCACTTATGAGAAGGAAACTTCTTATTAATATGGCGGTTACGGATGCTACTAGTTTTCCTCTTAATTATCTTATTTAAGATAATATTGGTTGGTCTTCCTTGGAGGAATTCCTAAAGCCTTATTGATTGCCAAATTAAAAGGGCAAGTCAAGAGTTGTTGTTATGAGATATTAACTCCCTTGTAACCGATGGGTTAAGGAAGAGTCTCCAACTCCTTTATTTATGGCGCCTAGTATGGAGGTGATTCTCTATCTTCTAGCGCCTATATTTAAGGAGGACTGTTGGGATATCTCTAGCAATTAAATGGGCTGGTTAGTGGAGGAAGCTAAGGAGAATCGTAACTCCCCGTATTTAATAAAGGAAGTTACTAATGGTTGCTATAAAAGGGAATGGGGGCGGCAGAGGTTGGATATGTCCATTACCTGCGCCTTTTGTGAGTAAACAAAGAAGAGAGCTTTGTTCTTGGCTAATCCCACAATTCCCTAAAGATAGCTACGTCTCTCAAAGAGAAGCTGTGCTCTCTTTCCTCCTTTGAGACGCCATTAGTGTGGAAGGGTCTAGGACCACTTCTTACCCCTTCGTCCCATCAGTAAAGTAGACCCACTACTTCTTCAATCCTGTAGCGGAGTAGTGTTGGACTGGGTTGCTACCGTGTGGGTGGTAAAACGTGCTTGTGCATCCGTGTTGGGTAGTCCTCGAGTTGGAGATCTAGAAGGAAGGATAAGTGGAGCGCTTGGAAGTTTGAAGGGGGTTTGGTTCCGAACAACCTATGTGTGCGATCGAAGGGCGAGGCGGTTGATCGACTTGGGTGTAAGTTGAGCCGGTCATAGTGAGTATTTTCTCATGTGACAAGTGTGGTATCAGAGCTACGTTCGCATTTTGAGCCCCATCACATAAAAGAGTTCGACCTTATCTTTCTCTCTCTCACCAAAATTTACACTTGAGAAGTTAGAGTTGCTAACTTTGCTCAACCGCAACCATGGCGTGTTCTCCTACGACTTTGGTGGATTTCAAGAAGCTACTGGTCAAAGCCAATGATCTCCTTTCCTTGTTCGAACATGAAGGAGCCTTGTCCGTGATTGATGTGCTCAATCAACTTGTTGAGGTGAAGCACAGTTCTCCTAGCGACTTCAACGACTACCAAGATGCTATGATGGTGTTAGCGCACCGTGTGAGGGCGCTAAGCCAAAGGTTGGAGGTGATCGTTGGGCGCCTGGTGTTGGACACCAAGGGAGTAACCAAAGACAAGGATAGGCAGCGACAGCAAGCAACCACAAAAGCGGTAGACACCATGCAAGCGGGCGCCGTGCAGAATTTTGTGTGCGGGCGTGTGTCTCCTTCGACAAACCCTTACTGCGGAACGATAATCGTGGCTGCATAAGGCGGGAAGCTGTGTGTGATCAGTTCCCAGGATCTTCTAAGAGACTCAGGAGTACCTATGACGTGATGCAAGTGACGATCCCAACCTTCTATTATCAGGGAGCTCCGTTTCGAGCTAGCACCGCGGTCATTGATTTTCCAGCTCCCCGGGGGAGTAGAGACTTGCTCTATGTTGATGCAAGGATTGGTGACAAGATCCGGGTGATGGCTATGATCGATACGGGAGCGACGAGTAACCTGATCAATGTGAAGGATGCGATGGCGATGGGCTTTGCTATCAGGAAAGCCAAGGATTCGCGAGGGCTGTGAATGGTCAACCGATGCCTATTCGGGGCACGGTTAAGGCACCAGTCAAGGTAGACGATTGGCAAGGTGTTGTGAACTTCGATCTTCTTAATGCCGGACTTCCCCATGATCCTAGGAGCGTCTTTTCTGAGAGCAACCAAGGCGATGCCAGCCTTACATCTGAATGGTCTCATGATCATGAAAAGGGATGCCTTGCTTCGTGAAAGGGTTGAGACATGCAGATCTAGCAGCTTTGGAAGCTGGAAAGGCTACACCTTTCAACTACGGTAGTTGACATGGAGGTGGACGAAGGCTCAGAGGAGCCGCAGGCAATTGAAGCTCTGGTTGATGTTCAGTCAGACGGCTCTAGAGGATTTCTGTTGATTGTGGCTGGGCCGCAAGGAGGGGAAGAGGTAGAAGTTCCTACGGTGATGAAGGATCTCATGAAGTCGTACCAAGACTTGATGCCAAACGAGTTACCAAAGGCCTTACCTCCGAGACGTGAGACAGATCACTGCATTGAGTTGGTTCCAGGGGCGGTACCTCCTGCCCAACCACCCTATCGTATGGCACCGATGGAATTGGAGGAGTTGAGAAAGCAGTTAGATGGACTTCTGAGTGCTGGTCTCATTCGTCCTTCAAGAGCACCTTATGGAGCACCAGTTTTGTTTCAGAGGAAGCATGATGGTACCTTGAGGTTGTGCATCGATTACAGGGCATTGAATCGGGTGACTGTCAAGAACAAATATCCTATTCCTTACCAGGGAGACTTGTTTGATAGACTCGCCAAGGCCAGGATCTACACCAAGATGGACTTGAGATCGGGTTACTGGCAAGTGAGGATAGCGGAGGGCGATGAAGGCAAGACGACTTGTGTGACTCGTTATGGATCGTATGAGTTCTTGGTGATGCCTTTTGGCTTGTGTAATGCTCCGGCAACGTTCTGCAACCTAATGAATGAGGTGTTGCATGACTTCTTGGATGACTTCGTGGTAGTTTATCTGGATGATATTGTTGTGTACAGTGCCAACCTTGAAGAGCATGTAGAGCATGTGAAGAGAGTCTTCGACAAGCTCCGTGAGTACAAGCTCTATGTCAAGAGGGAAAAGTGTTCTTTTGCTCAGAGGCGAATTCAGTTCCTTGGTCATGTGATAGAGAATGGTGCTATCGCGATGGACCCGGTGAAGGTAAAGGCAATTACGGATTGGCCTGCACCTAGGAACGTGAACGAGCTGAGATCTTTCCTTGGGCTGGCCAACTACTACCGAAGGTTCATCAGGATTATCCAAGAAGATTGCCCGGTTAACCGACCTTCTGAAAAAGAATAGCGTTTGGCTTTGGTCGGGGGAGCATGAGGATGCTTTCGAATGGCTTAAGAAGCAGGTGACTTCGGAGCCTATCTTGAGGCTGCCAGTTCGACAAACCGTTTGAAGTGCATACGGATGCTTCTGACAGGCCTAGGCGGAGCGCTGGTGCAATGTGGGCAGCCATGCGCGTTCGAAAGCAGGAAGCTAAAGGGTGCAGAGGAATACTACTCCGCCCATGAGAAGGAAATGTTGGTTGTAGTGCATGTCTTACGATTTGGAGACACTACTTCCTTGGCACAAAGTTCGTTGTGGTGACGGATAACGTGGCCAATACCTATTTCACTACTCAGAAGAAGTTATCTCCGAAACAAGCGCGATGGCAAGAGTTTCTGGGGGAGTACGACTTTGAGTGGGTGCATAGGCCTGGGAGGGGCAATGTGGTGCCCGATGCACTAAGTCGACGATGCCAAGCCGTGATAGCCAGCGTGTCACGAATCCAATCCGACCTGGTGGGGAGGATTCCTGAGGCAGCTGTGGCTGATCCATCCTATCAGCAGATCGTGGCTAATGTAACCAAGAAAGAGACCAAGAGGTTTGAGCTTCGAGATGGTCTACCTTTTTGAAGAAGAATATGTCTATGGTGGTTCTAGCTGGCCGCGTCATAGTGGAGTTGATGCGAGAGGTTCATGATACCTATTGGGCAGGACATCCAGGTATGGACAGGACTTTGGCATTAATAGCTCGGAGTTATTATTGGCCGAAGATGGTTCGTGATGTCAGGGACTTTGTGAAGACTTGTCATGTGTGTCAAGTGGACAAAGTCGAAAGGAAGAAGGAAGCTGGGCTTCTTAATCCTTTGCCCGTTGCTGAGAGACCTTGGGAAAGCATATCTATGGACTTTATTCTTGGATTCCCAGAGGTGGATGGGAAGTCTTCAGTGCTGGTTGTGGTTGATAGGTTCTCGAAGTACGCTATCTTTATCCCAGCACCTGCAGAATGTACTGCTCATGTGACGGCGAGGTTGTTCTTCACCCATGTAGTCAAGTACTTTGGCTTGCCTCGAGACATAGTGAGTGACCGAGATGCACGATTCACGGGGAGGTTTTGGACCTCATTGTTCGGTGCTATGGGCTCACAGTTGAAGTTCTCCACTGCTTATCATCCTCAGACTGATGGTCAGACTGAGAGGATCAATGCTTTGCTTGAGGAGTATTTGAGACATTTTGTGTCAGCTCCACAGACGAGTTGGGTAGCGCAACTTGATGCTGCTCAGATTAGCTACAACCTGCAGAGTCCCTTTGAGTTGGCCATGGGATGGCAACCACTGACTCCTGCAGAGGCCATGAAAGGTGCGGGGACCCGGGATTGTCCTGCTGCACATCGGTTTGTGCTAGATCGGGAGCAAATGTTGAGCAAAGCAAGGGAGAGTCTCGAGAGGGCCGCAGCAAGGATGAAGAAAGGTGCAGATGCTCACCGCCGGCCACTTGAGTTTGAGGTAGGCGACAAGGTGTTGCTTAAGGTCACCTCACATATGCAAAGGAACATTAAGAGGAGGTTCCACAAAGGTTTGCTGCAAAGGTACGACGGTCCCTTTACAGTGGTTCGAAGGCGTGGCTTGTCAGCTTACACTTTGGACTTACCCGAACGGCTAAATATCCATCGACTTTCCATGTGAGTTGCCTGAAGCCTTATGTGGAGGATAAGGAAGGCGATCACGTGCCAGTGACCAGGCCACCCCGACTATGCTTGGTCTACGCCAAGAGAGTCAAGCAGATCCTAGAGCATCGGATCCGGGGCAAGAAGAACAGGAGGTTCGGTTTCTTGTCTGGGGGTGGGAGAGAATAAGGAGGAAGCTGTTTGGATGAAACATGAAAGCCTATGGCAGTTTGCGCCAGAGGTCCGAGGGTACTTAGAGGCTTTGCCAGGGACGGCAAAGCTTAGTCGGGGGAGGGTTGTAACACCTGTTTTAATTGGATCCAAGGAATGTAAAGTTGTGCACACCCTTGACTGTTTAATGAGAACACCTAAGTACAAGGCTTATGTGTGATGGGTTGGTTTCTTCGCCATTTACCATAAGAGCGCCTCGGGGCTACGCAGGACATGCGGGCGTGTCAAGAAGGATTGGCTTGATGCAGTGGTGACAAGTGATGGGTTCGAGTCCCTGGCACGTTGTCATGCGCAGGATGACCTGACGAGGTTGGCAAGTGAGTTGCACTTGGCCAGGTGAGCTGGGCTCAAAGCACGGGGGCGGGTGGTAGTATTGTGTCGGTGGAGTGTCAAGGGCATTGCCATGGCGGACACAACAAGATTTAGGACAAGGGCCTGGGGCACCTTGTGCTGTCACGACATTGCACGGCATCGCATGACACGGGTGCTGGCTGTGCTGGGCACGGGCACTGGCTGTGACTGCATGCGCGGGGCGTCGGTGACAAGGGGATTTCATTAGCAACGAGTGCGGGCGTCACGCATTGACACGGGTGCTGGCTATGAGCTGCGAACACACTGCGGGTTGTGAGCACTATGCTAGGCGCATGTGTGTTGTAGTAAAGCTAGGTTTTACTATGGTCCCTTGGTAATTCTGGGAGTTATCTTAATTAAGTCTTGACCCATTGATGGAGTGGATGTTATGAGGTTACATTAATAGCATCTCACTTATGAGAAGGGAACTTCTTATTAATATGGCGGTTACGGATGTTACTAGCTTTCCTCTTAATTATTTTATTTAAGATAATATTGGTTGGTCTTCCTTGGAGGAATTCCTAAAGCCTTATTGATTGCCAAATTAAAAGGGCAAGTCAGAGTTGTTGTTATGAGATATTAACTCCCTTGTAACCGATGGGTTAAGGAAGAGTCTCCAACTCCTTTATTTATGGCGCCTAGTATGGAGGTGATTCTCTATCTTCTAGCGCCTATATTTAAGGAGGACTGTTGGGATATCTCTAGCAATTAAATGGGCTGGTTAGTGGAGGAATTTAAGGAGAATCGTAACTCCCCGTATTTAATAAGGAAGTTACTAATGGTTGCTATAAAAGGGAATGGGGGCGGCAGAGGTTGGATATGTCCATTACCTGCGCCTTTTGTGAGTAAACAAAGAAGAGATCTTTGTTCTTGGCTAATCCCACAATTCCCTAAAGATAGCTACGTCTCTCAAAGAGAAGCTGGGCTCTCTTTCCTCCTTTGAGACGCCATTAGTGTGGAAGGGTCTAGGACCGCTTCTTACCCCTTCGTCCCATCAGTAAAGTAGACCCACTACTTCTCCAATCCTGTAGCGGAGTAGTGTTGGACTGGGTTGCTACCGTGTGGGTGGTAAAAAGTGCTTGTGCATCCGTGTTGGGTCGTCCTCGAGTTGGAGATCTAGAAGGAAGGATAAGTGGAGCGCTTGGAAGTTTGAAGGGGGGTTTGGTGCCGAACAACCTATGTGTGGGATCGAAGGGCGAGGCGGCTGATCGACTTGGGTGTAAGTTGAGCCGGTCATAGCGAGTATTTTCTCGTGTGACACTTACTCGCAGTGGCCATCTTATTTTATTTTATTTTAGGTAGTGCATATATTTATTTGTCCATTTACATAATATAAACGTTTATTTATTTGGTTTGTTTCATATATTTTGTTAACATATATGTCTTATATTTTTGTACTCTAATTCATTATTTTAAAGAGAATCAAGATCTACATTATTCAACCTTAAATTGTGAAAGAAGATACTTCGAGATGCAACTTAACATTTGTCTAGCTAATAAGTCGTGCAAATAACAGATTATGACTAAATAAAACACAAAATTTATTGAATACAAACAATTCATTTGTCAAAATATATTTAGAGGCTTAATTAAGTAACAAACAATTTTAAAATATTATTCCAAACCACAATAAAAATGCTCAAATAACAATACAACTTTTGACAAGCGGGTAACTAGTGAGAATAACGAAGTTGACGGAATGCAACACAAGAGCAAAATACTATAGAGTAACATGTTTATACTTTCAATGGCTAGAGTTCCCCAGATACCTTAGCTGAACAGCTGACAACTTATGCAAATTGAACAACTGGCAGCTAAACTTAAGCAATAGTTCAAACTAATGCCCCAAACGAGCAGAATAAATCTTAACACTTCTATACTCCAGAGCAGCGGGCAACGGTAGCCCTCGACTGGACCATTCAAGAGAGACGGCATCACGAAAGCACATTAATCCAGCTCCATTGGGCAAAAAGAAGCAGCAGCAAAACCATCCTTTCAGTCACACCACGTTTGATGACCCAAACCCGACAGCTATCAGCTTTCCTGTTTTTTCTCATCTACTTCTGCTGTCAACTTTTGTAAATCCAAATAAGCAGCAGCTACCTACCCACTTCTTGTTTTTATCTTGTAAGCTGCACATGAGTCCCATCTTCATCAAACAGAAATAGTAAATGACATTTTTTTAAAACAAGGAGAGAAAGTTAGTATTAATCAGAGAAAAACAAATCTTACACGACTAAGGGGCCAGCTCAAGCTTGGTCCAGATGATTGCATTTTCTATTACAGTGTCGAATCAGAGAGAGGGACTTATATCTAACATCTTCCTTTTATACTATGGATACAAGCTTGAGTATCACGAGAGACAATATGAGCATTCTAAATGTAATGATTTTTCCA
>CM041780.1:179593957-179701830 GCA_023374045.1 Limonium bicolor | reverse complement strand
CTGATGGACCGGAATCCCGGGTATTACACATCTATGATACATACTCCCTTCATCAATCAAATACAACGATGCTCCATTCAATACTTACTCCTCCATAATTCGTACAATACAATATACTTAACCGAGTCTACTAGGATCCTTATACAATTATCATATCCCTTCCAAGTTCATACATACACCCTAAGAGTCTACATCTACTCCTTCCTCACCACTACTTCCTTCCTAAGTATAAGGGGTGTTCTAGTTAGTACACCTCTACATTCTCTACTACTATCCAATGTAGTCGCCGGTCTTGTGCCTTGACCACATTCGCTTCGGGTACCTGCACACTAAAAAATGTCCCCCAAAGGGGTCATCTTTCGCCGAGCGTGATAACCGCATACCCCGCGTACTAGTGAGGGTACGCCGACCACTTGGTCGAATACATGCGGTTGATTTCATTCAAACATACATGCATACATGCTCTTATACACAATACAACAATACTTACGCAAGGCATACATACATACACTACATTACATACAAGGAATACAATAAACCATCCAATACATACTTACCTTCTTCCGAAATACACATACTCATTACATACACAATATACAATTCTTGTTAGCTTCATTGGTCCACCCGGGTTAATCGGGTGGAGATTACTCTTTTACTCGTTACTTCATACACATACATACTCATACTCATACTTACTTACGGATCCATACTTACTTACTCTTACTCTTACTCATGTTAAGTCGTCGGGACCTCCGGCCCGGGGACTACTCCGTCCCACCACCGGGATTTACTTGACTCACCAATCCGGGATGCTACCCATTTAAGGGATTTGGGCCGCGGACCAGTTTAAGAGTCAGGAATTGCAGCCAACCTCTTGTGACTCCGCATCCTCACGCGTGGCCGAAGCTATATCGGACTTGTACTCATTCCAATTTACTCACTTAAGTCAGGAGTTAGATAGTTAGGAATTAGCACAAGTCAACATCCAAGCCACAATAATACAATACGCATATACACATACGTACGAGGTACAATACATTACACAAGTACAATACGAGGTTCGAATACCATTCATCATCATTCATATATTTCATGAATTATACAAACTAGTGCTCAAGACAATAAATATCAAGCACAACATAAGTCAAGCACAGGTAAGTGCAATATAGTCCGATTCATGCATTTATCTTATTTAGGTGGTCAAATAAGCACACAAATCGGGGTAACCAGATTAGGATACAGGGCATGAAGAAATCATACCTTTCACCATTGATTTCGGACTCACCGACTCCTCTTCGATGTTCGACTAATCAAATCCTATCACATACATACATTCGGGTGGTCAATTATCCATAATTAACCTTACTCATTACTTTACTAGAGTTTCCTAGTTTACACTTACTAATTCTTCGTTGTTCAAATACCTTTACTTATGTTACTTACTTAAAATTATTTCCTAAGCTTGTTTATAGCCTTAATGACCTTTAAACATCTTTAATCATGTCTTAATTACCTTATACTATCATCACCCTTCAATTCCCCATCATTAGAATGCAAGAAAGCACTTTCTGGAGGGTTTTTAGGGGTGTCCGGATTTACAAACCCGGACCATGGTGTTTATGCAGTCTCGGGTGGAAATTAGGTGTGGTCCGGGTTTAAGGCTGGGTTTACAAACCCGGACCATACACTACTATTCCTCTCGGGTGAAAATTTTGGGTGGTCCGGGTTTGGGGATTGGTTTGCAACCCGGACCATTCCTTTGCAGATCTCTCGGGTGTATGTTTGGGGTGGTCCGGGTTAGTGTCTTGGTTTGCAAACCCGGACCACTCCTGTTATATAACTTTCTGTCGAGTTTTCATGCTAGTCCGGGTTTGTGTTCTGGTTTGCAAACCCGGAGTAGTTACAGTATTGTGATTTATATAAGTTTTTCAACTTGTTTAAATTCCAAACTTCTACCAATCTCTTCCCTAATATTCCTACATATAATCTAGCATGTTTTGACATTGATTAAGCATTTTAAACTAGCCCAATTCTCCTCTATCCAAATCTGTTGCAAACACACTCCACTGTTACATTTTTCTCCTCTGTTACAACTTTCTTTCTTCTACAATTGTTACAGATCTTTCCTTTCCTCATTACCATTCATTACTCCCTTTACTAATGCTACTCCTAACATCCTCAATGCATTGCCTCAATCCTAGTTCCACCCCCTTACTTAAATCCTCTTCTAAATCTGTTACAAAGTACAAAACTACTCACCTTAAGTTCTCCAATTACACCTAGTTATTACCTAGGTAGTTTCCTCCTCTTACACAACTAAGTCCTTCAATTTCTATACAAATTTGGGCAGAGGTTCCCCTATATTTTAACATTTCCCACACACATTCTCAGCTCACACATCCATTCAAATGCCCATATCAAGTTATACATCATTCTACACAATATACCACAATATTTTTCCTGCACATACACATACATTACCCCATGTTTTCCCAAGTCTTTAAACCTCTTTTAGACTTCCAAAACTGTTACATTCTCCTCCTCATTATATTACAATATACTCACTACTCGTTACCATATACTTTACACATTTCCAACTACTAAAAATCTGTTACAATACACATACTAGGTACTAAACATCCATTTAATTCCCTGCACATACCATTCCTTTCCTCCAGATTTATACAAGCTTTTAAATGTCTTTTATAGCTTTAAAACATTTTGGTATTCCTCCTCACTGTACTACTACTCAATACCATTTACAATACCCATTTCAAGCTACTAAAATTCTGTTACATACATACATATACCAAGCTACACAAGTGAGCATCCTAACCTTGTTTTTTCTTCTAGTTTTTCTTTCTCCTTCTTTCTTCTTCCTTCCTCTCTTCTCTCACCGGTTATAGTACTTCACAATCTAATATCATAACCCATACATACACACCATTTCAATACTAAAACCAATCCCTAAACATTACTTAAGCTTTAACGTAAGTTCTAGGGTTTAGAATTTCCTTTACCTTCCAAGGGTGTAAACGAAGCTTGGAGTGGTTCAAGAACAAGATTTCCAACTCCTTCAACAAGCCAAAATCGGCTAGAACACTAGAGACCAAACAAGGGTTTAGTCTCAAATTCGTTTTGCCTTTGAGGCTAGAAAAAGATGGAGTTTTTGAGAATGTTTTTACCTTAAAAGAACAAGGAGAAGGAGGGCCTTCTAATGGTGGTCTTAAAGCTCCAAATGGGGTATACCCATAAAAATGAAAGTTGTTGTTTTTGGATTTTGGAAAGATAGGAATGTTGCTCTTGAGGAGAGGATTCCAATGGTGGTATTTTTATAATTTTTAGAGAATGTTTGAGGGAGTTACAAGAGGAGAGAAGAGAGGTTTTGTGTTGTTTGCTTCCTTTCTCCATTAATGTCGCATGCTTGGGGAAGAAGAAGAAAGAGATGGTGCTGGGTGAGGGTATTACGTGAGTGAAGATAGAATGGAGAGGAGAGAGAGTAAAAAGTGAGTGAGGTTACTTTTGTTATTTTTGTCTTTTGTAAATAGAGAGTGAGTGAGAGAGGGGGGGGGGGGGGGGGAAGCCCATCGGCTGCACCCAACACACACACACAAATTTTACTTTTTATTTTAAAAGTGGACACATAAGTTTGTGTTATTTATATTTCTACCCCACAACTTCCCATTTTTGACAGTTTTTACTAATCTCTCGTTTTATTGATTTTATTGGTCCTAAATCTTCACTGATATTTATTAATGATTATTTAGTTGACCAAAATTGTTACGAGTCTATTTGACCCGCTTAAAGACACGTTTTCCCGGTTACCTCGAAAAACGCGCTTTAAGGTTCGTTAGTGATTTTAATCCATTTTAAGGATCCGTTTTCTTCGGGATTTGTTCCCTCATAATTATTTAGACTTAATTAAGCCTTTAGAATCCTTATAATACACTAACCGAGGTCTCATACCTCCTATGGTTATTTAACGCTTATTTAGCGTTTTTCGCTTTTTAAGCGTTTCTTTATTTCTTTTGCATTTATTTTTCCTTACCAATATTACTTAAGCAGTATTAGGCTCTTAAATACCTATTAGGATAATTTAATCGCCATATTTAAGGTCGGGGTATTTCACTAAAGGTCTTAAGGACTTAATTAGCCTTAAAATATCATAATTACATAATTAATTAACATATTAAGGTTTGGGGTATTTCAATCTACCCCCCTTAAAAGAACTTTGTCCCCAAAGTTCACACTTCCCACGCATCTTCAATATTAGAACACGGGGATTACTTCTAAAACAACACTTTCATAACCCAAACATACTTTACATCCCAACCTCGGACTTAAAGGTCTGGGCAACATATCCACATCCATACATAACATAACATACTTACATGATAACCTCGGACTTAACGGTCCGGGTACCTTAACAACACTTGTACTTACATAACAACCCTCAGACTCTCATGTCTGGGTCACATAACAACATTCAGACTTTAAGATTTGGATAGCATATCACTTTCAGGCTCATAGGCCTGAATAACATCTACCACACATATCACACAGCATGTCTTAGCATGTGTAACAAACAGAAATACCTTTTCCATCTCTTCATGGGCTCAAGTCCCCTGTCGAGTACATATACACTGTGATCCCGCAGAACCCGATCGCGATGGACACCTTCTGGTCCCCGTTCCTTTGGAAGATCAAAACAATCACATACATTTTTAAAATATACTTCTCATGTCACCGGTCCGAAGACAAAGGCTCATACGTCCTCAGCTCGTGAGAAAGTAATACAAAAATATTCTTTATGGGGTTAAGTGGGATAAAATCCTTAGTTGGAAAGTACTAATTGAAAATACTTTTTACAAGGTCAAGTAAAGAAATTCTTCATTTGAAATACCATTTAAGAATCTTGGAAATATTAATTGATGTCTTGAAAATACCAATCGAAAATTTGAAAACACCAATCTAAAATCCTTTTTGAAAACGCCATACAACTCCAAGTCCAATTTATGCTAACTGCATCTTATTCTTAAGGCGATTATTTATGACCACTTATAAGGAGTTTCAAGGATCATCCAACCCTGATGTGATCAGCATCAGTGTTGAACTATCTTTCCACCCCAATTTATGTTCAGCTTCCCTTGATCTCATGATAATCAAGTTTCACCTCCCACTTCATTTTCAAACAGCAACTAATTCAAGCATGTACCATTTTCTATCTTTTAATCCATCTAGTCATTATCATTACATCTCCAAGGGTGGAACTCTGTCTATCAATCATCATTCAGATTCAACTTAATTCAAGTTACCTAGGGAATTTAATTCTCACTAGGTTCTATGTCGGTTTCATACCCCTTCATAAATCACAACACCGTATATATACATATTTATATGTTTTTTATCAAAATATATACAAAATATTACATTTAGTATCATATGAACATATACTGTCGGGGTTTTAGTTCCCCGGGAGTTTCTTTACTCCCCACACTTGTACTCTCACACACAACTATTAACAAAGTAGACACATTTATCACAATGGTATTCGCATCTTCTGTGCGCAATTACCACAATTAAACCATGGATGAATGCGCATATTTATGTAACACACGCACCAGTCATCAAACAAATTATTTTGTGCAATGCACAACATAGTTCACATACGCTTGTACGGTAAAACATACTAAGCACACACTAAGCGGTTTTGCTCTCTACCCCCCTTAAAAGGGATTACACCCACGTAATCAATTACTGAACATTGGTTTAAAATGTTTTGCCACCGTGAAGTATTCTAACTTCCATGAGGTCTGTTATACAATGCGTTCTGGTTAGAGTATCTTAACCATATTGGCGGTTTAGTCCCCAAAGAATTCTCATTGGAGTTTATTTAACTCATCACCGGTTTCGATTCTAGCCTGTGAGGCTTCTTGTCGTTAATAACTAGCCATTATTCATATTCACAATGTATCTGAAACATGGGTTCACTGGCTTCTATCGCGTAACTGTGACAACTTAGAGCTTAGTTTACCCCATTCATTATTCATAATGTATTGTACATTTCCCATTTATCGCCTTCATCTTGTGAAGAATGGTTTCTCAACCGACGGGTGGTATCTCTTACCTTGAGCGAATTCAGTGAGTTACAAACTTTCTATCCACTTCTGTGATAGTTCACTATGTATACCGCTATGTATTTCTCAATGTTTGACCTAATGTGTAGTGCTCTCTCGGTTATTTCCCACACTTGAGGTATATTCCATACCAATATTTGGCATTTCGTGTTACTGCAGTCACTTATTGCTATTCATGCCACCACAATTGGTTCTGTACCAGTACTCTTTCATTGGTACGACCTTGCATTTCCTATGCCTCGGTCCTATATCGTTATAAGTCTTTTGTTGTTCTACCACAATTAACATCTTCCCAACTTCCTAGCTATCTCACTCGATCATTTCTACGCAAGCGCAATACCAAAACACTCAGTCATACAGAGTGCAGAGGCGTAAACTCTTGGCAGTAAATCTCTTATGCGATTGCAACAGGAATTCACACTGTGTTTCACTGAGATTCATATCACATAGTACTGGCTACTGGCTTACTGCCTAGTTTATCTGCCATCACTTACCGTTGTATTTCCACTGGGTTTAACTCATGACTGTGCTCAATTGCCATATTATCGTTTAACAGTACCTATACAACGGCCGCTTATTGCGCACCGTATTCTTACATCTTGTACAACACTAACATGGCATCACTCTCATATTAGCTTCTGTTCATGTACTTCCATCATTCGTATTTTTGGTTCGTCATTCATTAGGATGACAACTGAATACACTATTCCCTCAAGTCTTTATGCTCCTTGAGCGTTGTTCGCTCTTCATTTAGCATCACTCACCTATGGTGGTTGCTATTAGACTTATCACTCCTCTGGTCCCCACAACTGGTATAAATATTACTTTTTGTATTTTCTTATTTGAATCATTGGGGGTAACAATAATCTGGTCAATCCTTAACATATTTATTGAACTTGGTTCACATAACTACCGCTCCCGCGGTTTCACAATATCGAGAGGTATCCCCACTCTTAAAGCAGTGGTTCGTTCTCCACTCCATTCACTTGTACAACATAAACTTCCATAATCGATTAAATTTACATAACGCATTTTATTTGTGGCTTAAGCCTTACTGCCTGAGCTCTGCTCTTTGTAGGCTGTTCACACACATTTACTTTTCTGTACAACTTTACATGGTTTGGAGGTTGTATTGGGCTCCATGACAAGGTCGTTGCATCACGCTTCCTTTCATGGGATGCCCCTTAGGAATGTCGTCTACCTGCTGACGACTTAGTTTTACTGAGTGTAAGTTTCAGCCCTGTGTTCCTATCACGACACTCGTTCAACAACTGTTGGCCTAAACGCCCTTTAGGACGGCTCCTGGGTGTTACTAGGTTATGCCATTACATCTGGCTCGTACACGTTTAGTTAAGTACATCGCTTTGCGTTCTTTACTGGGTTTACTATCCTCTTCTATGAAGATCTACATTCCCTGGTAGTCTGAGTGATCATTCCGGGAGTTTCGTCCTATTCGTTGTACATTAACGTGTCTATATTAGGCATTGGCCTTACTATGTATAGACTGGTTATTTGTCCCAGCTATCATGTTTTATTCCTCAGGATTCTTGAGACAGATGTAATGTCTTTACTCACTAGTCTGTGCGCTCCACACTTCTTGAAATGTATTCACTAATTCTTTTAGTGTCGTTAACTTAACTGGGTTCCTTTACTTCAACCATTCTTGGCAATTCGTTGCTCTCGTTTAACTTTTACTGCTGACCGTAGTATGGAGTCGACTACTTCCCGTGCTCCTGACTCCACTCGTATACATATGTGGGGTACCGTACTGATACATTGCTACTTACCCGACTAACCCATAAGAAGGTCTGTCAGGCCCGCAAGCTCCCATCGCAGTGCAGTCGTCCCACAATTTAGTTAGTACACTCGTAGTGTCCGTCACACGCTTAGGTGGAGTATTCTGTTGTCAACTCCCTCATATCGTCCTAAGATAATATGCATTCCGTGCTTCCCGAATTTAATCAAGGGAAATCTGTCCACTGTCTGTATCTAGTATGATCTGCATCCCTTCCCTCGGGTTAATATCCTCGGGTTATAGGATTGTTCTAAAGTTGCTCGAAAGCTAGTGGGTACAACTTACCTACTATGTGGCGTTGAGGCCGGTGTAGGTCTTATGGTTTTGATTTTTAAGGAAATTATGAAGTTTGAGAAAAATTTTGGGCTTAAAAGGAAGTTTGAGATACTTATGAGTTGGAAGAAAATCTAGATGTGAAAGCGGTTTGAAATAAATCTGGGTTTAGAAGGAAAACTGGGTCATAAGAAAATTCTTCCCGGTATCTAAAATGTCTTCACGCTTTGACCAAGTCTAGCTTCTCGCTGACTGGTATATCTTCACATACAATGGTTAGGCCGCTAAGCCCTTCCAGGTTTCACTCTTCAAATTCTTGGATTCTTGATTCTACAATCACATCATTCAACAATACGGTACCTTACTAGGTACTTTATAGTCATTAAAATTTTTCCGAATAGCTCCGCTATAGCTGCACTTGCCATGGCAAGTGCGCCATGCTGGCTAGTTGTCGGTTCAACACATACTGGTTCCGGTACTACTTTTATCATTACCGTGTTTGGTAGCCTTGTTGGCTCCTCCTTTGACCTTACAGTTTTGCTAATAGAACATTCGAGCGACTCTCATTGGTATTGACATGGTAGTCATTAACTAGGGTGACTCTGCATTCACTTAACTCTGTGTTCTTGCTTAATGTTCGTCCCCATGCATTTGATGTGGTTACCGAGACTTGATTCTTGTTCAGGTACTACGTCGTAGTCCTATTGAAGTATGTTTCACTCATATTCCCATCGTGCTCTAAACCATGATAATCGGGTATTACAACCTCTTTGGCGCTCTAGGTTTGGAATCATCCAACCTTGACTAGTTCCTTAGTCGGTTACTATACCATTGTCGGTATTGTTTAACAATTGTGGTTCCGTAGACATGTGTCTCGGGTTTGTTGCCCCTCCATTGTCCGCTTTTGTGCACAGTTAGTGCTTCCTTTCTTGTTGGCTGGGTTTCCTCGACTGCTAGGCATGTCGACCCAGGTCACCGGAAATTTCAGTCTCTTGTAGATAGGATTCTTAATCTTCCGCTATTAAGTGCGGGTAAGGGTGTTCAACCAGGTTCCGTCTCTGGGATTCTCAGTTCTTGGAATCTACCGTATGATAGGTTTTGGTTCTTACAGAAATAATTCATAACAGCCAGGTCGGGTTGTTCCCGAGTATGAGAGGACTTTCCATCTCTCTGGCGTTGTTTCCAAGGTTATAAAACAAGGACAGTGGAGGGTGGGAAGGAGATTGTAGGTTTCCAGTACACACTGGTAATTTCTAACTAGCGTATCTTTCACGCTATCACTCAACCCTTAACCCGAAGTACTAAAATCCTAACTCGGTACTTCCTAAGCTCGTATTTCAGTCATCAGAGCGATACTTCGCTCTGATACCACTTTTTGTAACACCCCTACTAATAACACCACACTTAACCATTGATCGCAGCGGAAATCACATCATAAACACTGACTATTTCAATGGGTGTTACACGCCGTTAGCCACCCACGTGGCTAACAAGGCTATTACTTACACAACGTACCGGTCTAATGGACAAGATTACCGAGCATTACACTTTACATTTACAAGTCCGTTATAAACTGAATACAAATACATCTACAATCCAAACTGTACCGAGTCTAATACATTCCATCATCGATATCACGCTAAACTAAATAACCACCCATACATAAACAGTTACCCCGTCCTACTCTCGAGCGGCTACCAACTTCATTGTACCTGAAAAGTATGGGGGCCCCCAAAGGGGGTCAGCACCTTTGCTGGTATGGTAATCCTACAGCCCGCATGCTATCGGGCCACGCACAACTAATTGTCGAGTGAGCATGTAGTTTATTTTACTAAAGCATGCAAGAAAACAATAAACACATAACACGCTTATAAGCATACACAACCGACTAATGGGTTACAACCAGCAAAGTTAACACATCATCACTTGTTAGATTATGTAAACTTTACTTAAGGTGTGTCAGATTAAATATGGGTCCGCACACCAACACACATAACATTACATAGATGTGTCGGTATTAATATAGACCCGAGCACACCAATACACATAACATTACATAGATGTGTCGGTATTAATATAGATCCGATCACACCAACACACATAACAATACCTAGATGTGTCGGTATTAATATAGACCCGATCACACCAATACACAATTTCCCCTAGCTCCAATAGTGATGAGATAGGTAAGCCTTGGTGAAATACCCCAAACCTTGATATGTGGTTTAAATATCAAACTATGGTAGGTAAAGGCTAAAAAGTGCCTTAGAAACATCAGTAAACAATAAGACCATAGTAAAATGCAATAAAACGCTAAGATACAGTTTGAGCAAAAACATGCTCTAAGCTATGAGTGAACTTGGTTAGGACCTAAAGAGCCTACCAAGACTTAATAATGTTCAATTATGATTTAATAAGGCTAAATAAGTCCTTAGGAAACCTTGGTGGGCAGTTAAACCAAATAAAACACAAGAAAATACCTTAAAGTCAATATGAGCAAAAATGTGCTCTAAGCTTGGGATAAATTTGTATAAGACCTAATGGTCATACATATACCTTATTTATATGTTAATGAACATATTAAATCAATTACCAAAGAAAACCAAGCTTGAAAACAAGTTAAAACACAAAATGTGCTTTAAGAAGTCTTAAAGCACGTTTTTGAAAAATTGTCTTGTAAATGAGTTTTGAGTGGCTAAATGTCCATCATTACTCTTAAATATACATGTGTACAATATAGTATCACATTTGGGTGGCTATATCAATGGGAAATCAAAAATTTCACTTCTATGTGCCTTGTTTTAGTGAATAGTGATTTTTATAAGCTAGTTTGTAACATATGATGTTATAAGTAATTAAATTGACAAACAAAGACCAAAACATCCTTCTAATTATATGGGGGCCGGTTTTATCATGTGGTGACTCACCACTCACTTGTTAACTTGTTAAAGAAATAAAGATGACTAATATAGTTACTATTTGCTTTTTAAGTACAAATATCTTCCAAAAAGTAAACTTATCTCATTTCTCTCATTCCTTTCTCCATTTCACACGGCTCCACTCTCTTCTTCCTCTCTTCTTCTTGTTCTCTCTCGGTAATACACAATACCACCATGGAAGTCCATCTTTGACCACATGTAAAACCTAGCTCACTTAACCAAATCAAAAACAAACACCACCATTCTCTTCCTCTCATCAAGCTCTTCATTTCTATCTTCTCAAAATTTGAGGATCACCATTTCGGTGCCATGGAGTTCCACCATTGATGGAGCTTGAGCTTGTCTTTCCACATATTATTGATCTCCTTTGCTCCTAGGTAAGGAATCTCAAAGAAAAATCAAGTTTCCTCCATGTTTTGTGTGTGACCGAAAATATTCATTGATGGAGCTCCTTGTGTTGCCTTGTTCTAGCTCCATTTGAATCTTTCAAGGACTAGGTGGAGTCCTCTCTTCATAGATATGCAAACACCCTTCAAAGATTAAGGTAAAACAACTACATTAATGTTTTTGAAATAATGTAAACCTAGGGTTTACAATGAGATGGAGCTTAAAGCTTGAATACTCATTATGTTGTTTGTATAATGTTTAGTAGTTGGCAAGGAACCAAATGCCTTACCGGTTTTGTAAGGAAACAAGAAAGAAATTTGGGAGGAAAAGAGGTAAATATGCTATCTTAATGTGGTTAAATGCCTTAGGAGAAATAAGCTTATAATGCTTGTTAAAACTACCTAAAGAGCAAATGGTGAATGACCTAGTAAAGTGTTCTCAAGGAGACTAGTAAAAGAACATATGTATTGGTGTATGTATTTGCAGGTCAAAGGCATTACTTATGTGGGAAGTTCAGTGTTTGAGGTTTATGCAATTTAAGGGCCTAAGAGCCATGTTATTTAAGGGCCTAAGTGCCAAGCAATTTAAGTTATGCACTATATTGTGATGTAGTGCTTAATGTGTGAAGTTTGTGTGTAAAAATGTTCTTGACGGATTTTAGGTGTTCTTGAATGAAATAAGGTAAAAACCTAAGTGTTTGGATGTGAGTATATACAAGAGAAGCTATGGCCAAATTTGGGAAATGTGTAAGAAGTTCTAAGTGTTTTAAATGGTTTTGATGAACTAGGAAGTGTTAAAAGTGAATAAATGTTTACTTGAGAAGAAAACAAGTATTAAGGTGATTTAGAGTGATGCAAGAATTTAGGTGTTATCTTGGAAGTTCTAGGAATTCAATGTGTGTTTTGAGGATGTATTTAAGTCTTGGAGAAGTTTGTTTAAGGTTTAGGAATGTTGATGTACAAGGAAGAAATGATGTTTAGATAAGGTTTTGAGAAAGGAATTCAAGAAGTTGTGAAAAGAGGATTTGGTTAGTAAGAGGAGATGCTTGGGAAATGATGTTATGAAGGTGAAGAAGCATTTTAGGGTAGAGGTCATTATAGGTGAAATACCACCTAGAAATCTTAAGGAGAGAACATTCCAAGTGCTAGGAATTTTGTAAGAAATTTGTGAATGATAAGATGGTTTTGGTGAGAGATTTAAAGAGCTTAGCACATGGCTAAAGGTGTGTTTGATGAGCCAAATGATGTTAGGAAACATTATGAGGCTTTAGGAGAAGTTTGGTGAAATTGGTTAAGTGTTTAAAGACTTGGAAATCGAATGTTTTGCCGTGTCCGAACTTCCGTCCGGACATGGAAGTTCGGACAGGCTCTGTTGGGTAAAGGATTTTCTCATTCTCGAACTGTGTCCGAACTTGGGAAGTCCGGACACAAGTTCGGACGTGACTGTTTCTATCTGAGATTTACTCTCGAACTGTGTCCGAACTTGGGAAGTTCGGACGTGTGTATGGTTTTCAGTATTAGGTCGCGGCTTGTGTCCGAACTTGGGAAGTCCGGACACAAGTTCGGACAAGGTGTTGTATGGGCCAAAACATTTGTTTAAGGTATGGAAATGGTGTGTAATGATGGGATTGATAGGTAATGATGTTATAAGGTTGTTATGGACATGTTAGGTGAGTTTAAATGGCAATTAAGTGGGTGAAAAGTTGTATCAAAATGTAAAAGTAAAACAAGTTAAAATGTAAAGTTATGTAACAAAGTTAACGGGGAAAATTAAGCATTAGACATTAAATAATCAAGCAAACCCCGATGTTAATAAAAACACATGTGATGTTAACAGTTGTTCGAGAATTGCTCGAGGAACATAAGTGGACGTGGTAAAGTGGACTCCGGTGACAGGTATGATTTTCTTGCAACCTGTGTCCTACCGGATTACACCGGCTTGTATGCCAATGTGTTTTTCTGTATGTTTGCCACGTTATGAGATAAATCATGAAACGAGTTTACAGCCGTTATTGTTATTGTATGTTTTCGTGCCGATACCGGTAACCTCGAATGCGCTTGAGAGGCTAGTTAACCACTATTAGGTAAACGTAGGAGAACGGTATCCGGTAACAACGTTTCCGACTTAAGGAACGTTCTAACCACGGCTATGCATGAGTTGGTTATGTGATGTTTGTGTGTGATGTTCGTATGTGAATGTATGACTCTCTCTTCCCTTGTGTACGTCTAACAAGACTTAACCCAATGTTTGTGATTGTTTAATAAAGTTCAAAGTTGAACTTCTAATAAGTGCTAACGGGGGAGTGAGGAGTCCGGTCTGTTCCGGCCACGCGTGTGAGTATGGGGGTCGTTGTCATAGCAGGTTCGATCCTCTCCGTATGTTATGGTTGTTTTCCAATTTGGTTCCCAACCTTCCCTTTAGCTTAACCAAGGCTATTACTGACTCACGTCGGGCCACAGGGGCACACTATTGTTATGTTTGTTTCGGTGTGCTTGGATCACTATATCCGAGACACCTTGTGTTAAGTTAACCGTTCATTTAACGAGACGGTAACGAGTTATGTAACGAGCTTATCATGAGACTGGCAACATTCTCTAGGCTCACCAGTGTATTAGCAATGTTTGGGTCGGTACCTAAGAGGACCATTCCCGTTATGTTATGTTTCTTTGTTGTGATGCAATATCTATTGCTGAGTTATGTGGTGCATGTGGAAACGTGCAAAGTGTTGTTAAGTGTTGTTATGTAGTGTATGTATATGTTGTAAAATGTGGAGTATGTGGATCATGGATATGAGTCCTAGTTTGAGAAAAGAGGCGTTTAAGGATAACCCGATTTAAGGGTAAGTTTCGTCTGTTAAGGAAGTAGCTCCATTAGAGGAGGAACACTCTAGGGATATTGAATACCTTGAGTGACTTATTAAGTAAGGATATATTATCCACTTGTTGAGCCTGTTGAGGCGAAATGATTATGTGTTGTGTGTTTACAGTCGCATGCATGATTTAAAAATAATCAACTGCATGCTAAGACGACAATTAGTTGTGCATGGCCCGGTAGCATGTGGGCTGCGGGATTACCATACCAGCAAAGGTGCTGAGCCCCTTGGGGGCCACCCTTTCTCTTCTTTTCCTATTTCAGGTACGAAGTGCTGGAAGCCGTTCGAGAGTAGGACGGGTAGTCGTCGTACATGGGTAATCATTTAAGTGTATGTATACAGTAGGTGTAGTAAGACCGAAATTGTTGTCGGCACCAGTTTATAAATACTCGGTATAGTGAAAGTTGTACGTTGTTGTTGTTGTTATTGGAAAGGGATAGTAATGTGTAGTCGCTCAGAAATTTAGCCCATCAGACCGGTACAATGTATATGTATTAGCCTTGTTAGCCACGTGGGTGGTTAACGGCGTGTAACACCAGTGAGTTGAGTTATTTGATGAGTTGTGTATTCCGCTGCAGATTGTTGTTATGTGTTTGTTGTTGGATGGGGTGTTACAAAAAGTGGTATCAGAGCGAAGTATCGCTCTGATGACTGAATTACCGAGCTTAGGAAGTACCGAGTTAGGATTTAAGTACTTTGGGTTAAGGGTTGAGTGATAGCGTGAGAGATACGCTAGTTAGGAACTACCAGTGAATACTGGAAACCTACAGTATCCATCCCACCCTCCACAATCCCTGTTTTATAACTTGGGAAAGAACGCCAGAGAGATGGAAGTCCACTCTCATACTCGGGAATACCCGATCTGGCTGTTATTAAATACCTTTAGGGTACGGAGAACCTGTCATACGGTAGATCCCGAAAATTGGCAATCCCGGAGACAGTCTCCATCTGAACAATGTTAACCGCATTCCATAGCAAAGAATGAAGGATCTTGTGTATAGAGGAATAGAATTTCCGGCAACCTGGGTCGACATGCTAAGCATCGAGAATAACCAGCTTGCAACGCACCTACCGTGCAACAGGCAAGAAATGGATTAATAACACCCGAGACAAGTGTCTACGGAACCACAGTTGATAAATAAAACACCAACGGTATACCAACCGACAAAGGAACTACAACGTAGTGCGCAAGCAAGAGACAAGTCCCAGTAACCACGACAAGTGCGTGGAACGGGCTATAAAGAGGATACGATACTAAGTAAAGAGGGACTCCAAGAGTGGGAGACACCCCAGTTGATAATTACCATGTGAATACAGTGAGGAGTTATCCAGAGGGTTATTGACAAGGCAGTAAGATCAGTGAGGGCCAACAAGGCCACTGATGACAATATGGGTAAAAACAATACCACAACCGGTATGTGTTGAACCGATAGCCAGTTAGCATGGCGCACTTGCCATAGCAAGTGCTGCTATAACAGGGCTGTTCGGGAAATGTATAATCACTACGAAGTACTTGGTGAAGTACCATGAAGTTAAGTGAGATCATTGTAACCATGGAAGGGCTTAATAGCCTAACCTCTGTGTTGTAACCAGTCAGCAAGAAGCTAGACTTGGCTAAGGTAAGAAGATGTTGTGAAACCATGAAAATTTTTCCTTTAAACCCAGATTTATTCAAACCCTTTTCCTTCAAAACCAGATTTTCTTTCAAACCAACACTTCTTCCTAACCTTCTTTTAAACCAAACCAGTAAAACCAAGGACAGTTGACAAGGATACAACAATGGATAAACTTTCCCTCGATTAAGTTCGGGAAGCATGGAATGAATATTGTCAAGGGACAATATAAGGGAGTTGACAACAGAATGCTTCACCTAGGCGTGTGACGGACACTACGAGTGTACCAACTGAATTGTGGGACGACCGCACTCCGATAGGAGCTTGTGGGCCTGACAGACCTACTTATGGGTTAGTTGGGTAAGTAGCAATGTATCAGTATGGTACCCCACATATGTATACAAGTAGAGTCCGAAACACGGGAAGTAGTCGACTCCGTCTACGGTCAGCAGTATAAATCAAACAAGAGCTAAGGATTACAAGGAATAGTTGAAGCTAAGGAACTCAGTTAAGCTAACTAGACTAAAAGAGTCAGTGAATTCATTTTCAAGGAAATGTTTTAAGAGTCAGGAAGTGCGAAGAGCACTGACTGTTATGTAAAGACATCGTATATATCTTAAGGATCCTCAGGGATAAACATGATAGCTGGAACGGAAACTCAGCCTATGCACGGCAAGGCAGATGCCTAATGTGGACACATTAATGTGCAAGGAACGGGATGAAACTCCCAGAATGAGTACCTACACTACCGGGAAGTGTTGATCTTCACAGAAGAGGATAATAAGTCAGTTAAGAACGCAAACGGCGTGGCTAATGGAATGTACTAATAAGTGTGAAACAAATGTAAGGCATAACGTAGCAACACCCAGGAGCAATCCTTGAAGGGTGTTCGCATCAACAATTGTTGCACGAAATAACGTGACAGAAACACAAGGGTTGAAACTAACACCCAGTTTAGATATAAGTTGTCAGGAGACGGACTGACAAACCTAAGGGGCATTCCATGAAAGGAAATGGAATGCAACGACCTTGTCATGGAGGCCAATACGACGTCCAAACCACGTAATATTGTACAGAAAAGTACGTGTGTGTGAATGGCCTACAATGAGCAGAGCTCAAGGCAATAAGGCTTATAAGCCACAAGCAAAACGTGTTATGTAAGTTTGATCGATAGCAGGACTTTATGTTATATAAGTGAATAGAGTGGAGAACGAACCACTGCATTAAGAGTGGGGATACCTCTCGATATTGTGAGACCGCAGGAGCGGTAGTTATGTAAATCAAGTTCAAGAAATATATTAAGGATGGACGACGTTATTATTGAAAGAGAGCAGTTAGCTTAGTAGTATGTGTATAAAGTGAAGCACCGAGCTAAATAACGCCGGTTTGTGACTCAAGTGATCAACGATCAAAGAGTATTCAGTAGTCATCCAAAAGAATGACAAACCATAATACGAGTGATGTAAGTATATGCGTGGAAGTTAATGTGACAGTAAATACCATGAAAGTTAGTGTTATACAATAACTAAGGGCACGGTGCGCAGCAAGCGACCGTTGTATAAGCGCTGTTGAATAATGATGTGGCAGATAAGACCAGTTGTGAGTTAAACTCAGTGGCAATGCAAGGTAAGTGATGATAAACAAACTCGGCAGTAAGCCAGTAGCCAGTATTATGAAATCGGAAGCTCAATGAAACACGGTGTGAATTCCATGCGAATCACATGAGAGATTTGCTGTCAAGAGTTTACGCCTCTGCACTCTGTATGACTGAGTGTTTTGGTATTGCACTTGTGCAGCAATGATCGAGTGGGATAGCTAGGAATTGGAAACATGTTAATTGTGGAGCAATAATGTTATAATGGCCGATGCATAGGAAATGCAAGACCGCACCAATAAAGGAGAACTTGTACAAAACCAAATGTGGAGACATGATTAACAGTAAGTGACTACAGTAGCACTAACTGCCAAATATCGGTATGGAATATACCCCAAATGTTGTAAATAGCTGAGAGAGCACTACACACTAGGTAGTAGCTCAATCTCAACCGACAGTAAGTCGGAAGGGAACAAGTCAATCATTGTGAAATACATAACTATTTACACAGTAAATTGTTATGGAAGTGGATAGAAAGTTTATAACTCACCAAATTCGCTAACGGTAAAAGATACCACGCGTCGGTTGAGAAACCATTGTTACCAAGATGAAGGTGACAATTGGGGATGTACAATATAGTGAGAATAACAAAAGGGAGCAATTAAGCTCTACAGTTACTAGAGTTTCGCAGCAGAAACTAGTGAACCAGTGATTCAAGTGTTGAGTGTACATGGTGAACATGAGTGAATGGCTAATTATTAACACCTAGAAGCCTAACAGGCCAGAATCGAAACCAACTAAGAGTTTAAACAAACTCCAATGAGAATTCTAAACCGCCAATATGGTTAAGATCCTCTCATCAGAATCCATTGTGTAATAGACCGCGTGGAAGTTAAAACACTTCACGACGGCAGAACATTTAAGCCAATGCTTAGTGATTGATTACGTGGGCGTAATCCCTTTTAAGGGGGGGTAGAACGCAAAACCACTTAGTGTATATTACCGTACAAGAGTACGTAGTGTATGTGACTTATATTGTGCATAGCACAAAATTATTGCACAAAATTATGGTTTTGATGATTGGTGTGTGTGTTACGTAAACATACACATTCATTCATGGTTTAAGTGTGGTAATTGCGCACAGAAGATGCGAATACCATTGTGATAAGTGTGTGTATTTGTTAACAGCTGTGTGCGATAGTACAAGTGTGTGGAGTAGAGAAGCTCCCGGGGGAACAAAAGCCCCGACAGTGTATAAATGTGAAGTTGTGTGTTGTATTTTGACAAAATATATGTGTATATACATACTATATAGTGATTCAAGAAAGGGCATGATACCGACATAGAACCTAGTGAGAATAAGATTCCCTAGGCAACAGGATTAAAGTGAGTGGAGGTAACTGATAGACGGAGTTCTATCACTTGGAGATGTTATGATCATGATTAGAATGATTAAAAAGATAGAAAATTGGAAATGAGTGATTTACTTGATGCTTGAAAATGAAGTGGGAGGTGGAACTTGATTTGCATGCGATCAAGGGAAGCCGAACACAAATTGGGGTGGAAGGATAGTTCAACACTGATGCTGATCACATCAGGGTTGGATGACTCTTGAAACTCCCTATAAGTGGTCACAAATAACCACGCTAAGAAAAGAAGCAAAGAGCTTAAGTTGGACTTGGAGTTGTGTGTGTTTTCAAAAGGATTTTCAATTGGTATTTATAAAACGTTGATGGATACTTTACGTAATTAAAGTCTTCTTACTTAACCTCACAAGGAAATTTTAAACTTAAGTGATTGTTTTAACCTCCCAAAGGCACGGGGACGGAAGGTGTCCATCGCGACCGGGTTCTGCGGGATCACAGTGTATATCAAGGATATTTTAATTGTTATACATGCTCTGACATGTTGTTGTGGTATGTGTAATGGTTGTTTTGACTTGAATTTCCTAAAGTGTATACTATCAAGGCCTATGATCTAAATGTGTTGTGTTACATAGACCTAAGTGTCTGAAGACTGTTATGTTATGGGGACCTATGTGTCCAAATGTGTGATGTTACCCGAGACCAGTGAGTCCAAGGGGTTGTTATGTATGTGTAAGTGTTGTTAAGATACCCGGACCATAGAGTCCGAGGTTATCATGTGGATATGTTATGTTATGTGTGGATGTGAATGTGTTGCCCGGACCATTAAGTCCGAGTTGTGATGTAAAGTGTGTTTGGTTATGGAAGTTTATTTCCAAGTGATTCCTGTGTTCTAATCTAATGATGTGAGGAAAGTGTGAACTTCGAGGACGAAGTTCTTTTAAGGGGGGTAGATTGAAATACCCCAAACCTTGATATGTGGTTTAAATATCAAACTATGGTAGGTAAAGGCTAAAAAGTGCCTTAGAAACATCAGTAAACAATAAGACCATAGTAAAATGCAATAAAACGCTAAGATACAGTTTGAGCAAAAACATGCTCTAAGCTATGAGTGAACTTGGTTAGGACCCAAAGAGCCTACCAAGACTTAATAATGTTCAATTATGATTTAATAAGGCTAAATAAGTCCTTAGGAAACCTTGGTGGGCAGTTAAACCAAATAAAACACAAGAAAATACCTTAAAGTCAATATGAGCAAAAATGTGCTCTAAGCTGGGATAAATTTGTATAAGACCTAATGGTCATACCTATACCTTATTTATATGTTAATGAACATATTAATCAATTACCAAAGAAAACCAAGATTGAAAACAAGTTAAAACACAAAATGTGCTTTAAGAAGTCTTAAAGCACGTTTTTGAAAAATTGTCTTGTAAATGAGTTTTGAGTGGCTAAATGTCCATCATTACTCTTAAATACATGTGTACAATATAGTATCACATTTGGGTGGCTATATCAATGGGAAATCAAAATTTCACTTCTATGTGCCCTTGTTTTAGTGAATAGTGATTTTTAAGCTAGTTTGTAACATATGATGTTATAAGTAATTAAATTGAAAACAAAGACCAAAACACCCTTCTAATTATATGGGGGCCGGTTTTATCATGTGGTGACTCACCACTCACTTGTTAACTTGTTAAAGAAATAAAGATGACTAATATAGTTACTATTTGCTTTTTAAGTACAAATCTTCCAAAAGTAAACTTATCTCATTTCTCTCATTCCTTTCTCCATTTCACACGGCTCCACTCTCTTCTTCCTCTCTTCTTCTTGTTCTCTCTCGGTAATACACAATACCACCATGGAAGTCCATCTTTGACCACATGTAAAACCTAGCTCACTTAACCAAATCAAAACAAACACCACCATTCTCTTCCTCTCATCAAGCTCTTCATTTCTATCTTCTCAAAATTTGAGGATCACCATTTCGGTGCCATGGAGTTCCACCATTGATGGAGCTTGAGCTTGTCTTTCCACATATTATTGATCTCCTTTGCTCCTAGGTAAGGAATCTCAAAGAAAAATCAAGTTTCCTCCATGTTTTGTGTGTGACCAAAATATTCATTGATGGAGCTCCTTGTGTTGCCTTGTTCTACTAGCTCCATTTGAATCTTTCAAGGACTAGGTGGAGTCCTCTCTTCATAGATATGCAAACACCCTTCAAAGATTAAGGTAAAACAACTACATTAATGTTTTTGAAATAATGTAAACCTAGGGTTTACAATGAGATGGAGCTTAAAGCTTGAATACTCATTATGTTGTTTGTATAATGTTTAGTAGTTGGCAAGGAACCAAATGCCTTACCGGTTTTGTAAGGAAACAAGAAAGAAATTTGGGAGGAAAAGAGGTAAATATGCTATCTTAATGTGGTTAAATGCCTTAGGAGAAATAAGCTTATAATGCTTGTTAAAACTACCTAAAGAGCAAATGGTGAATGACCTAGTAAAGTGTTCTCAAGGAGACTAGTAAAAGAACATATGTATTGGTGTATGTATTTGCAGGTCAAAGGCATTACTTATGTGGGAAGTTCAGTGTTTGAGGTTTTGCAATTTAAGGGCCTAAGAGCCATGTTATTTAAGGGCCTAAGTGCCAAGCAATTTAAGTTATGCACTATATTGTGATGTAGTGCTTAATGTGTGAAGTTTGTGTGTAAAAATGTTCTTGACGGATTTTAGGTGTTCTTGAATGAAATAAGGTAAACCTAAGTGTTGGATGTGAGTATATACAAGAGAAGCTATGGCCAAATTTGGGAAATGTGTAAGAAGTTCTAAGTGTTTTAAATGGTTTTGATGAACTAGGAAGTGTTAAAAGTGAATAAATGTTTACTTGAGAAGAAAACAAGTATTAAGGTGATTTGAGTGATGCAAGAATTTAGGTGTTATCTTGGAAGTTCTAGGAATTCAATGTGTGTTTTGAGGATGTATTTAAGTCTTGGAGAAGTTTGTTTAAGGTTTAGGAATGTTGATGTACAAGGAAGAAATGATGTTTAGATAAGGTTTTGAGAAAGGAATTCAAGAAGTTGTGAAAAGAGGATTTGGTTAGTAAGAGGAGATGCTTGGGAAATGATGTTTATGAAGGTGAAGAAGCATTTTAGGGTAGAGGTCATTATAGGTGAAATACCACCTAGAAATCTTAAGGAGAGAACATTCCAAGTGCTAGGAATTTTGTAAGAAATTTGTGAATGATAAGATGGTTTTGGTGAGAGATTTAAAGAGCTTAGCACATGGCTAAAGGTGTGTTTGATGAGCCAAATGATGTTAGGAAACATTATGAGGCTTTAGGAGAAGTTTGGTGAAATTGGTTAAGTGTTTAAAGACTTGGAAATCGAATGTTTTGCCGTGTCCGAACTCCGTCCGGACATGGAAGTTCGGACAGGCTCTGTTGGGTAAAGGATTTTCTCATTCTCGAACTGTGTCCGAACTTGGGAAGTCCGGACACAAGTTCGGACGTGACTGTTTCTATCTGAGATTTACTCTCGAACTGTGTCCGAACTTGGAAGTCCGGACAGTTCGGACGTGTGTATGGTTTTCAGTATTAGGTCGCGGCTTGTGTCCGAACTTGGGAAGTCCGGACACAAGTTCGGACAAGGTGTTGTATGGGCCAAAACATTTGTTTAAGGTATGGAAATGGTGTGTAATGATGGGGATTGATAGGTAATGATGTTATAAGGTTGTTATGGACATGTTAGGTGAGTTTAAATGGCAATTAAGTGGGTGAAAAGTTGTATCAAAATGTAAAAGTAAAACAAGTTAAAATGTAAAGTTATGTAACAAAGTTAACGGGAAATTAAGCATTAGACATTAAATAATCAAGCAAACCCCGATGTTAATAAAAACACATGTGATGTTAACAGTTTGTTCGAGAATTGCTCGAGGAACATAAGTGGACGTGGTAAAGTGGACTTCCGGTGACAGGTATGATTTTCTTGCAACCTGTGTCCTACCGGATTACACCGGCTTGTATGCCAATGTGTTTTTCTGTATGTTTGCCACGTTATGAGATAATCATGAAACGAGTTTACAGCCGTTATTGTTATTGTATGTTTTCGTGCCGATACCGGTAACCTCGATGCGCTTGAGAGGCTAGTTAACCACTATTAGGTAAACGTAGGAGAACGGTATCCGGTAACAACGTTTCCGACTTAAGGAACGTTCTAACCACGGCTATGCGTGAGTTGGTTATGTGATGTTTGTGTGTGATGTTCGTATGTGAATGTATGACTCTCTCTTCCCTTGTGTACGTCTAACAAGACTTAACCCAATGTTTGTGATTGTTTAATAAAGTTCAAAGTTGAACTTCTAATAAGTGCTAACGGGGGAGTGAGGAGTCCGGTCTGTTCCGGCCACGCGTGTGAGTATGGGGTCGTTGTCATAGCAGGTTCGATCCTCTCCGTATGTTATGGTTGTTTTCCAATTTGGTTCCCAACCTTCCCTTTAGCTTAACCAAGGCTATTACTGACTCACGTCGGGCCACAGGGGCACACTATTGTTATGTTTGTTTCGGTGTGCTTGGATCACTATATCCGAGACACCTTGTGTTAAGTTAACCGTTCATTTAACGAGACGGTAACGAGTTATGTAACGAGCTTATCATGAGACTGGCAACATTCTCTAGGCTCACCAGTGTATTAGCAATGTTTGGGTCGGTACCTAAGAGGACCATTCCCGTTATGTTATGTTTCTTTGTTGTGATGCAATATCTATTGCTGAGTTATGTGGTGCACGTGGAAACGTGCAAAGTGTTGTTAAGTGTTGTTTGTAGTGTATGTATATGTTGTAAAATGTGGAGTATGTGGATCATGGATATGAGTCCTAGTTTGAGAAAGAGGCGTTTAAGGATAACCCGATTTAAGGGTAAGTTTCGTCTGTTAAGGAAGTAGCTCCATTAGAGGAGGAACACTCTAGGGATATTGAATACCTTGAGTGACTTATTAAGTAAGGATATATTATCCACTTGTTGAGCCCGTTGAGGCGAAATGATTATGTGTTGTGTTTACAGTCGCATGCATGATTTAAAAATAATCACTGCATGCTAAGACGACAATTAGTTGTGCATGGCCCGGTAGCATGTGGGCTGCGGGATTACCATACCAGCAAAGGTGCTGAGCCCCTTGGGGGCCACCCTTTCTCTTCTTTTCCTATTTCAGGTACGAAGTGCTGGAAGCCGTTCGAGAGTAGGACGGGTAGTCGTCGTACATGGGTAATCATTTAAGTGTATGTATACAGTAGTGTAGTAAGACCGAAATTGTTGTCGGCACCAGTTTATAAATACTCGGTATAGTGAAAGTTGTACGTTGTTGTTGTTTTGTTAATGGAAAGGGATAGTAATGTGTAGTCGCTCGGGAATTTAGCCCATCAGACCGGTACAATGTATATGTATTAGCCTTGTTAGCCACGTGGGTGGTTAACGGCGTGTAACACCAGTGAGTTGAGTTATTTGATGAGTTGTGTATTCCGCTGCAGATTGTTGTTATGTGTTTGTTGTTGGATGGGGTGTTACACTTGGTTAAGCTTGTGGGCGGTTGCAATCCAAGGAAGGAAAGCACCTTAACATAACATTAGTCCCCCTAGCCCCGAATAATAATGAGGTAGGTAAGCTTTGGTTAAGCTAGTGGGTGATTGTAATCCAAGAAGGAAAAACAACCATAACATAACAGAGTGGGAGTTAATTCAAATATATACATCAACTCCCAAACAACGCGCGCGACCGGAACGACCGGATTCCTCACCCCCCATAATATATACATATTAGTTAGTAGTTCCTTTATGGAACTTATCACAACATGACACCATAAGGTATTATAAACTTGGTTAGTCACACACAAGGGAGGTAACCTCCCATTCGACAAACATGGAAAACAACATTCGTTAAACAACGATACATTAACAAGGCAACACACAGCACACATAACCACAATATACAACTAAAGCACGGATAGCCGTAGTTAGAACATTCCCGTGGGTTGGGACGTTTAATCCGAATACCGATCTCTTATGTGATCCTAGAGTCGGTTAGCTACGGTTTAACACATAATTAAGGTTAAACAGTATCGGAATTATTTGCGCCACATTAATGAATTACTATAAACTCATGTCATGCTTTACCTTGCAAGGTGGCAAACACAAAGAAAAACAAGTTGGCATACAAGCCGGTGTAACCCGGTAGGACACAGGTTGCAAGAAAACCATACCTGTCACCAAGGTCCACTCTATTGTGTCCTCCTATGTTCCTCGAACAATCCTTGAACAACTGGTAACAATACAATTACTTTCATTAACATAGGGGTAATATGTTGTTTAATGTCTATTGCACCCATAGTTAACCCCGTCATCCCGTTATACTTAATTTACTCTTGTGATCTTAAGTTTACAACTCTCACACCAAACCTAACACTTGTTTACCCACTTTTAGGCCTTTACATGTCACCAAACAAGGCCTAAACATCATCTAAAACCATTACCATTCAATCCCCCATCATTAGGAGGCTTAAAACAATTTTTTTGTTCTTCTCTGGTATGGACCGCCCCTCTGGGGCGGTCCACAACAGAAGCTACCCGTTTTTTCGTTTTCTGCTCTTCTCTGCACTGGACCTCCCCACAGGGGCGGTCCCTAGGGGCGGTCCAGAACAGACCTGCAGAATGGCTTTATCGTGAGTGATTTTAGAAGAGGTGTAGTTATTAAAAGAAATAAATTAATACTCAAAATATCCGTCGGGCTGCAAATTAAAACCCGGTCGTAGTAGTATAGAAGACAGAAGCGGTCGGGGTCAAACCGTGGGACTTAAAGCGAGTTAAAACAGTTCCTAAGCTTGTCACAAAAGGGGGGAAGTTAATTGACTTGTTTTAGAGAAATATTAAGCAGATTAGAAAACTGAGTGCAGATGAATTAAATGGAACTCCGGGTTCAGGTTTTATATAATCTGATTAATTATGATATCTCTACCGGTTTAATATATTAGTTTGGCAAAATTCCTGTTATTATCCTAAGGACTAAGTCATAGACCCTTAAGAACTCATTTACCAGAAAATGCTCGGTCTAATCAAGGTTCGAGCAATACTATGTAAACGGACGTTAAATTCGAGGAATTATAATTGCATCTGTAAATACTAACTTATTAAATCATAATAAGTTTTCTCCAGATTTACGGCTTAAATAACCTGTCTATTTATCACCTGGTCTGATCAAAATAGACTTAGGAAAGCATTTTAATAAATTCATGTAATTTATTAAAATGGTGAGAGAAATCCTTTAAGCGTAACAAACTGAATTTATTAAACCGGTAGAAATATTGATTACATAATTAAACAAACCATAATTAAAAACCTTGCCCGGAGCAAATCCTCCTTAGCCAGACATATTAACTGGTAATAAATCTGACAGAGGTTGGACGTAATAACAGCACGGGAACGTGATTAGTGAATGGAGAAATGGAGAGGTCGAAGAGTGAAACATGTACATAGGCTATTATAAGTGAAGTGGGTGAATTAGAGAATTAATGGAGTGAAATGGTATACGGGAGCGATTTACTGGAAGAGAATGAGATGAGGTGAGTGTGAGTGATTTTCTGGTTTTCTCCGTGCACTCGTACAAGTCTGTAGGGAATGGGTATTTATAGAGAAATGAAGACTACGTAGAAGACTTGCAGTTGATTGCCTCTGTTGATTTCTTCACTGATTGAAGCATTGATTGCTTCATTTAATGCAGGGACAGGAGCTGGATACGCGTGAGCGAAATAAGGTAGGCGACGGCGGGGTGGATAGATAAGGTGAGTTGCAGAGTCGCGCGAGGAAGAAAACTGGACTGGGCGCGATTTCTTGTTCGCCTGTGGAAGACCGCCTGTTAGTTGGCGGTAGCAGCTGAGAGGACCGCCTGGCGGTTGAGCATGGTGGTGTCCGCCTGTTAGTTGGCGGTAGCAGCTGAGAGGACCGCCTGGCGGTTGCACCAAGAGGACCGCCATTTCTTGGGCGGTTGCAACCATTGACCGTGGCCTTTTTTCCTTCAAACTTTGACCGGCTCTAGATTCTTCGTTTGGACTCCGTTTTCTGAGCCGTTTGTTCTACACGTTGTCTCTCTTCGACTACTTCACTCCCGGCTTGGTTTTCCTCATGTTAAACCAATAATTTGTGAGATAAACAATAAAACATAAACTAGAGGAAAACTAACCGAAGTGGAGAATGAGCAAGAAAAGTGCTAATATTATACATGAAATACACCTAAATAACATGCTCATTAGACACTTATCACACCCCCCACACTTATCTTTTTGCTTGTCCTCAAGTAAAACCATGTACCTAAGCAAGTAGGAAATGCTCAATACTAACAAATATTATTATGAAGGGTAGGATAAAAAAGTCAATAGTTTATGATCTCTAAAACTTATTAGGAGTGTGAAAAATTATCTGCTGGTGGCATAGGTGTGCTCAAGGTGAAAACAAAATATAGAGTTTCGGGTATGATCTAAGGTACTTCAATGTTTCTTTTTTTAGGTAACTCCGAGAACTTTTACCATGGCCAACTTCTCTCAAGAATGGGCATTGAGGAGAAAATAAAAGGAAGAAAGATTTATGCATTTGCTTCACTTTTGCATGAGGGATGAGAAAATGTAGGCATAATGCCTTTGTATTCAAGAACACTCAACTCTCTTTTGTGGTTACCAATGGTGTCTCGAAAGTCCCTTATTATTTTTTTTGTATCTTCTTCTTTTTTGTTTTTTTACAGAGAAATACCCCTTAGCAATCCCTAAGAGAGAAGACAGAAAGAAACCCTGAGCAATAAAATCCAACCAATTTGCAGATTATTTGGTCACACCGCATATAAAATGCTCCTCAAAAGTAATCAATGAAAAATTTTAAAAAATTTGTACCCTTTATCCTACAATTCATAATAGTATTAGTTTTTAAAGAGAACAACCTACATTAGCAGGGTACATAATTCAATTTTTGAAAATGCAAGGTAAGCAGAAGATAGCAGAGAGTTTTAACAATTTAAGCACAAAGCTGAAAAGGCTCTTCCCCCACACTTAAGCTTAAGCAATGCCCTCATTGCGTAGATGAAATAAAATTAATAGGGCATGCAATTAGTAAAGGAAAGAGTGTACTCCCCAGATTTCAGTAGAGTGTGTAGAGCTCCCCCACACTTGAGTGTTGCTGTGGAATGTCATGAATTAACCTGTAAAGAATATTCTACACAGCGAGAAGAACTCAAGTGAAGCCTGCATTTTATTATAGCAAATAAAAGGGAAATATAGTACAAAAAGAAAACACATTAAATTAAAGGAAAGATAAAAGATAGATAGTGGGTTGCCTCCCACCGCTGCCCGGGTTTAACGTCTCTAGCTAGACGTATTTCTTTATTATCCCGGATCATAAATGAATGTTGACAATGGCAGTACCGGGATCAGGAAATTGGCAATATGTAGGATCGAACCACCTGGATCAAAACAAAGTATTATGGCAACAATGATAGTAGGAAGAGACAAACTCCACAAAACCTGGTTTTGAAGGAGGTTATTGCTGGCATTAATCTTGTAGTGAAAACCGGGTGATGGTTGTAGTGCTTCCTCAAATTGGAGAATGTAAACATTCTCCCTTTGTTGGTGAGCCGTATGGGTGCAAGAAGGTAGTGGTGGTGCTTGCTCAAAGTTGAGGATGTAAATTTCCTCCTCTGGAACGAAGTGGGTGTGGTGGGCATTATTTTTCTTTGTCGAAGGGCCCAAATTTTCCAATGGATGATCCTTAGTGTGAGTATCATCCTCTTCAAATTTAAGGATGAAGACATCCTTAACTGCGTTGAGTGGTTCAGGGAGAACTTCTGGGAAATTTGTATCTTCAAATTCTGACCCTGGATCAAATGGAAAGATGGCCTTCTCACTCAGCGAGCCGACTGCGAGTTTCCACCCTACTTCTTTGTTGCACAAGAGGGGAAGGCTGTGATCCTCCAGATGAAGATCAAAGTTGGATGGCTTTTCCTCTTCGAATTTGAGGATGTAATAATCCTCGTCTTCTTTGAGAGGCTCAAAGGAAGAGCCTTGGTTGAATTCAACTTCAGAGGGAGGTGGTTCCTCGAAGGTGATATTGGTATTTTGTTTGGATGTTCTGGCGGGAGCGAGCATTTCCTCCTCTTCATTCTCGAGGATGTAACAATCCTCATTGTCTGGGTATAGCACAGAGAAGGAGGGAAAATAACGGTAATTGACTTCAGAGGGAGGAGACTCCATGAAGTTGAGGTAGAAGTTGTCCTCTGATGGCTTGTCTTCAAGCTCAAGCAGAAGGTTTGATACCGTTTGCTCATTTTCGAACGGGGGTGGTGGTATTGAGTAACTCAAATCCTCAGGTAAATCGTCCACTACATGAACCAGTTTGCTCTCCGGTTGCTGTGATGTAAGGTCTAGTGGACCTTCCATCATTTCGTTTATCGCAACTAATTTGGCATAGAGCTTCATTTGGTTCATGTCGAGGTATTCTTCCTCGGCCTGCTGCTCCACTTCAGGGACCATTTCACTCTCGGGTTGTTGCTCCCTTTGAGCTAATGTGATGGGTTGGTCCACTATGTAAATTGCTTTTGCATACTCTTTTGGGTTTGGATTGGTCTGTGAGGGGAGTTGGCCAGGAGGTCTTTGTTGAGTTAGAGAGCTGTTGATTGAGACTGCAAGGCTTTTTGGTCTTTGCGCAGAGCTGCGACCTCTTCTTGCGTATCTCGGGATTTACCCATCATCGCCTTAAACATCTCCTGCATCTGAGACATATCAGACTCAGGATTCGAAGGAGGTGGAGCTGGTCGGCTCGATGAAGCTTCATTGCCATAAGGCTGTTGTTGATATTGCCTTGGGCCTCCTTGGAAATTGGACTGAGGTCTGTAATTTTGGGATGTTTGTAGGGTATGTGGGTTTGGATATTTCCGGTGTTTGAGTAGCTAAGGTTGGATTGCATGTTACGTTGCCATGGTTGTCTGTATCCTGAGTTGTTGGTGATGTAGTTTGCTTCCTCCGCTGCTTTCATTTCTTGTAGTTGGGGGCATTGATCGTAATGATGAGGCCCGCAACATTGCGTACAAGAAATTGTTGGAGTTGGTTGAGATTGAGGAGCGTAGCCTGGAGGGGTAGTAGGTGGTCGGGAAATCATTGACTTAGCTTGCTGAGGGAAGGAATTCATAGCCATCTGTTCGACCACTTTCTGTAGAGTGCTCACTTTTGTTGCTTGCTGAGCATTGCTTTCCATGAGTTGCTCATGGTTTCATAATTGATCGAACTTGTTATCACTTTCCCCAACATGATATAATCCTGGAGTACCGCTCCTTGATCCACCGGAGGCCCAGTCTCTAATTTCCTCACAGAGAGACTCCATGCTGTTCAGAAATTGTGCTCCCGGCTTTTTCAGAACGTCAGCCCCTAACGAAGATAACACCATTGTTCTGCACGGACCGATCAAGCCCTTGTAAAACAATTGTGATACTTGTTCCTTCGTCAGACCGTGGTGAGGACAAGTGAGTAGTAGACCTTTGAAACGGTCCCAAGTTTCACAAATATTCTCCGACCCTGGTTGCTTGAAATTATAAATTTCAGCAATCATCTCCAAAGTTCGGCTCGGGGTAGGAATTTGTCATAGAACTTGGTGGCCATGTCGTCCCAGGTACCAATGGTACTCGGTGTTAAGCTATGATACCACTTGCTCGCGTTTCCCGTCAGGCTGTGTGGGAATAAGACAATCTTGCATATTGAAGTACTGCGTCGGTTGCAGTAAGGCTATTGGCATGTTGTAAGAATTTTGTAACATGTAACAGGGCTTCGTCTGGACTGGTGCCATCAAACATGCCCAACTCCTTCACACATCGAATCTGATGATATGGCTTCAGCTTCTGCCACTCATCGTATTCGGATGGGCTGAGGTGAGGAAGGACGATAGCAGGCTGTTGTCCTTGGTTAGACGGCCTGTTGATATTTCGAACCGTTGCTGGTGTAGCTGCCATGTTAGCTTCCGGGTCAGAATCTATCACTGTGTGGTATGGTATGTTCTGTTGAGTTCGTCTCTGCCTGAGATTGCGCAGAAAGGTTCTCTCGATTTCTGGGATGTAACCAACCGTGTGATTAATATTCTCTGGGAGGCTCTGTGACCTGGTGAAAGGCATACACCACTCAAAACAGAGAAAAGAACTGGTTATACGTTAGAATAATAAAAATGTTAGGAATTAGTAGACAGAAATTTAAAGTTAGTAGTTAGTATACAATGGAAAGAAATGACAATGGAACGAAATAACAATGGAACGAAATGACTGGAAATTTAAGTTAGTAGTTAGAGACAATGGAACGAAATGACAATGGAACGAAATGACAGAAATAAATAACAATAATATTAAAAATTAGTAGTCAGATGTCCAAGTCAGATCAGAAGTTAGATGTCCATGTCCAAGTCAGATGTCCGAGGTTATATGTCCAAAATTGGATTAACAGTTTTTTTTTATTTTTTTAGTAGATTAACAGATTATTGAATTAAAACAGGTGAATTAACCGGGGCTTAGGGACTAGATTAAATCAAGTCCCCGGCAACGGCGCCATTTTGCAGAATGGATTTATCGTGAGTGATTAGGAGGTGTAGTTATTAAAAGAAAGAAATTAATACTCAAAATATCCGTCGGGCTGCAAATTAAAACCCGGTCGTAGTAGTATAGAAGACAGAAGCGGCCGGGGTCAAACCGTGGGACTTATAGCGAGCTAAAAGTTCCTAAGCTTGTCACAAAAGGGGGGAAGTTAATTGATTTTTTAGAAAAATTAAGCAGATTAAAACTGAGTGCAGATGAATTAAATGGAACTCCGGGTTCAGGTTTTATATAATCTGATTAATTATGCTATCTCTACCGGTTTAATATATAGTTTGGCAAAATTCCTGTTATTATCCTAAGGACTAAGTCATAGACCCTTAAGAACTCATTTACCAGAAAATGCTCGGTCTAATCAAGGTTCGAGCAATACTATGTAAACGGACGTTAAATTCGAGGAATTATAATTGCATCTGTAAATACTAACTTATTAAATCATAATAAGTTTTCTCCAGATTTACGGCTTAAATAACCTGTCTATTTATCACCTGGTCTGATCAAAATAGACTTAGGAAAGCATTTTAATAAATTCATGTAATTTATTAAAATGGTGAGAGAAATCCTTTAAGCGTAACAAACTGTATTTATTAAAACCGGTAGAAATATTGATTACATAATTAAACAAACCATAATTAAAAACCTTGCCCGGAGCAAATCCTCCTTAGCCAGACATATTAACTGGTAATAAATCTGACAGAGGTTGGACGTAATAACAGCACGGGACGTGATTAGTGAATGGAGAAATGGAGAGGTCGAAGAGTGAAACATGTACGTAGGCTATTATAAGTGAAGTGGGTGAATTAGAGAATTAATGGAGTGAAATGGTATACGGGAGCGATTTACTGGAAGAGAATGAGATGAGGTGAGTGTGAGTGATTTTCAGGTTTTCTCCGTGCACTCGTACAAGGCTGTAGGGAATGGGTATTTATAGAAGAAAGGAAGACTACGTAGAAGACTTGCAGTTGATTGCCTCTGTTGATTTCTTCACTGATTGAAGCATTGATTGCTTCATTTAATGCAGGGGACAGGAGCTGGATACGCGTGAGCGAAATAAGGTAGGCGACGGCGGGGTAGATAGATAAGGCGAGATGCAGAGTCGCGCGAGGAAGAAAACTGGACTGGGCGCGATTTCTTGTCCGCCTGTGGAAGACCGCCTGTTAGTTGGCGGTAGCAGCTGAGAGGAGCGCCTGGCGGTTGAGCATGGTGGTGTCCGCCTGTTAGTTGGCGGTAGCAGCTGAGAGGACCGCCTGGCGGTTGCACCAGAGAGGACCGCCACTTCTTGGGCGGTTGCGACCATTGACCGTGGCCTTTTTTCCTTCAAACTTTGACCGGCTCTAGATTCTTTGTTTGGACTCCGTTTTCTGAGCCGTTTGTGTCTACGCGTTCGTCTCTTCGACTACTTCACTCCCGGCTTGGTTTTCCTCATGTTAAACCAATAATTTGTGAGATAAACAATAAAACATAAACTAGAGGAAAACTAACCGAAGTGGAGAAATGAGTAAGAAAAGTGCTAATATTATACATGAAATACACCTAAATAACATGCTCATTTAGACACTTATCAAGACCCCATTTTAAAAATCGTTTTTCTACACATTCTGAACTCCAAATTCATCCCAATTTTTTCCACTTATTCCACAATCTTTCCACATGTTTCCTACATGTTTAAACACCTTAAAACATGCATTAAACCTCTCCAAATCATTGGTTAAATCCTTACTCCAATTCTTGCTCAATTTTCAACAAAATTTCATTCCCTCTTCCACATTATGCATACTTGTGCATTTCTAGCTTCTTCTTGCTAGTGTTTACCTCCTACCAAACTTACCAAACCACCTCATGACCATTCCAACTCAGCCCTAGACCTTTGCACTTCTAGAACCCAAGTCCAACTTGATTTCCAAGATTACAAGCACTAACTCCTTTTTCTTGAAATATCAATGCTTTCAACACTCATTTGCTACAGATTTTATACACTCACATATCCATTCTCCATGTACCATTATAAGGCTATTTGACCAATCTACTCAACACTACAAACACCTAAGTCCTCCCATTCACCAAACCATCATCAATATACTCATTTCTTACCAAAATTTCGCCATAACCTCCCCTTAATTTTTAACATGTTCCCACACATTACTTAGCTCACCAAAGCACTCCAATCATCAACTCCTTCAAGGAACTATCCTACACATCAATTCCATCATCTTAACAACGATCACCTCAATGTACATAACTTTAAAAGCTTGGCTCTTAGGCCCTTAAACAACATCAAATTAAACACTGAATTTCCTCATATTATTCGCAACACCTGCATTTCACTGAGCATTTATATTTGCACCAAGATAAAAACAAAGTCTTTAAAACACCACATAAGCTTAAGGTAAGTTACTTGATTTCATTCAACTTTCCCTCCTCCTTACTTCTTGTTCCACAACCGATTTCCAATGGGATTATTTGTTACACTAATGACCAAATACCATGAATGGTAATGAGCACCAAGGAATTAAATAAAGCTCTTGCAACAACTCTAAACAAGAGGGTGTTTAAGCATAAAAATGAAGAGATTTTTACCTCCTACTCCACAATGGGCTTCTTAGGAATAAAGATGGGTGATCTCCAGCACTTTATGAGGCTTCAAATAAGCTAAAACGAAGAGCAAAACTGGAGCTCAAAACAGAGCAAAAACCGGCCAAGAAGTTGGAGAAATGGAGGGATTTTCGAGTTGTTTCTTACCTTAAACCATCAAAGGGTTGATTAGCTTCAAGAATGGGTGTTTCCCTCTTCCAAATGAGCTACACCCATGGAAGTCAAATGTGGAGTTTGAAGATTTTGAAAAGTGGAAAATGATCTCCAAAGCAAGGTGAGTATTTTGGTGTATTTTGTTTTCGATTTGGAATTGATTTGGTGAGGGAACAAGGAAGGAGAAGGATGGGGTTGGAGCTGCTCAAGAAATCGCCATTGAAGAGAACAAGGAGCAGAGAGAGAACGATGTCAAGGGAAAAAAAATCGAGAGGGAAGGAGAAAGTAGAGGAAAGAGAAAATAAAAGAGGTAATTGTACTTGTTTACTTTATGTTTTTGTCTTCTAGCACATAGAGTAGAATTAATAAATGAGGGGGAGAGGGCAAAAACGTGAGCGACCTCTCACAAGGGGCAAAAGTCAAATATTTTTGTTAAAGTAGAGAGGAGGTGGCACATGGTCATTTAGCAGATAACACCCGTAAGTTCCTGAACTGTCAGTTTTAACAGTCCGGGTCCGGTTTCCATATTTTTGTTTTTTTATGGTCCTAGACCTTGACTAATATTTAATTATAACCATATGATTGACTATAAATTTTTATTAGTCCTTTAAACCCGTTTAAAATCACATTTCCCGGATTTCTTGAAACACGTGCTTTAAAGCTCGTTTTGCATTTTTAATCCACTATCTGGATCCGTTTCCTTCGGGAATTTTTCCCACATGTTCTTAATGACTAAATAGGTCCTGGGAGTCCTTTTAGGACCCTATTTAAGGTTAGATACTCACTATAATCATTTAACACACGTTTTTGCGTTTTGTGGCTTTTACGCATTTTCTTTTTCTTTTTAGTTTTCGTTTCTTCACTAAAGGTCTTAAGGACTTAATTAGCCTTAAAATATCATAATTACATAATTAATTAACATATTAAGGTTTGGGGTATTTCAGTAACACGTCCACCCCATCTTACTCTCGTGACGGCCGCCTTCTGACGTTCACCTGTGTAGTAAAAACAGCCCCCAAAGGGGGTCAGCAAAAATGCAGGTACGACCCTCTCATGGCCCCCAAGCTAACATGGCTACGACGACTAATTATCGATAGCATGGAGGTTGATTAGATGCACAACATAATAGAAAGTGCAATAAACAACAATCCAAATATGAACAATCAAAGTTCAAACACAATGAACGACTTAAATGCGTTCCCTTAATTAATGAGTCAATTATTTAACTCCTTAAATTATGTTTCCTCTTATTCTCAATCCAACCTTATCTTACCTCAATCTTAGTCCTTATCTTAGTCTTAGAAAACAAACCATTCTTTAAATAGAAATGGTTGCAACTTATCTCAAACCTTATCTTAATCTTAAAATACAAACCACTCTTTAAATAGAAATGATTGCATCTTATCTCAATGTTTATTTTTGTCGGGTCAAAAGCAACCCTAGCCGATGAGCTATTAACTCCATTGGTTGAATAAACAACTTATCTTATAATTTAGGATTTAGGTGATCCTACCGCACCATCTTAATGCCTTCTACCTTGGACTGGATGTCCCATGTAGCTGAGCCGGCAACCGTCCCTAGGCAACAAGTCCGAAGACAAGTCCTTAAGCGGAAGTCGGTTCTGCTTTAGATACCGACCCCCCTTCCTTAGCATGCATGACAGGAGTCAGTCCCGGGTTCCTCACTCCCCCCAAGTACCAGTTAGTAGAAGTCTCAAGACAATGTTTGTTGGTTAAACCTCTTTCTGTTTTTAACAAACTAATATTAGGGAGTGTTCCTTAATCTCACTCGATTTATTACTAAACGTTAGTTAGTAGGTTCTCACGGTAAGTTGTGTTAGTTTTCAAACATCACACAACAATACAATAAACATAATGTTCCGGTTGCATGCTTTATCTTGTTTAGTGAGCACACAAAAACAAATAGCACACAAGCTGAGGGACACCTCGTTAGCAAGCAGGTCACAAGAAGACTGTACAGTTCACCGTTGGTCGTTCGGTTGCTTACTCTATTCCGGAGTCCCAAAATCCCAAGTCCTAAAACATTGATTCACTTTTAGGTTGTTAATCACTTAACTTAATTCAACTTAATTAACTTACTTAACCCATAATGATCCCCACCTAACACCTCTTAAGTTTTACAACTTAATCTTACAACTAAACCTTAAACTTTTAAGTTTATACTTAACTTAATCCCTTAGGTCTTTATACCTCTAATCATCAATGCCCTCTTAATGGGGTACCATTAATACCACTAAACTTTCTTAGGGTTTCTTTCTTTTTTTTTTAAGGGTCGACCGACCTTACCCAAGGTCAGTCCATTCCAGAACATATTACCGTTTGAAAATTTTACCCCGACCGACCTTGCAAGTCCGGTCCCCAAGGTCGGTCCATTCCCGAATGTTTTCCCCGTTGAAAATTTGAGCCCGACCGAACTTGTCAAGGTCGGTCCTAAGTTCGGTCGATTCCAGAGACCAATCCCCGTACAAAATTTTAGACATGACGGACCTTGTAAGTCCGGTCCCAAGGTCGGTCCATTCCAGAGACTCAATCCGTACCTAAAATTCAAGCCCAACCGACCTTGCAAGTCCGGTCCCCAAGGTCGGTCCATTCCAGAAACTTTTCCCGGTAGTGTAAACTGGGCTCGACCGACCTTGCAGGTCCGGTCCCCAAGGTCGGTCGGCTCCAGACCTTTGTTTCTAAATTCCCATATGACTCCAAACTTCACCTCATATATCCTAGTATGTTCTAACCTCATTTGGGCACTTCAAACGCACCTTTAGCCTTCCATTAAACTCATTAAATCACTCACCAATATCCACCTTAGCCATTATGCATTTCCTTGTAATAATGCCAACACTTGTAATGTTTTTCACTAGGCTTCTAAGTGGTGTTTCTTACTTATCATAACCACCATAACATCCTCTCCCCAGCATCTTTATTCATCCATCTCCTTTGCTAAACCTTCCAAGGTTATCTTGCATCTCCATGCACAATTCCTTATCCTTTCCATTTGTTACTCACCACTCCTAAACTCTTGAACATACCTAAACATTTCTTTCCATCTTCTTTTACTCAATTTACTCACCATTCTCATGATCTTACACTCTTATACATTCTTAGTCGATTTCCTCGACAATCGACAACATTCTCCTTCAATTTTCACTCCCATCACCTAAGTCTACTCATTACCATCTAACCTAAAACCTTATTGTTCCACCACTAGCATCCTCTTCACTTACACAAGCTTCCCAAAATTCTCATTGTTATACTCCCTAGTTCATACCTAAATCATCTTAAAGCATTATACACCTTCTCCTCCAAATTTTTGCACAAGTCTCACCATTCCTCACACCATGACTTTGGTGTGTTCAATACACCCACCTAAACTCTAATGTCCTAATAGACAATTCTAGGTCATTCTAAACCTCAAGAACTTCTTAGTTAACTCATTTCCACTCAAATTCCTCATAATGATCCCTAGTGAATCCTAGGGCATATTAACTCACCACCACCACTTAAACACTTTGTTTTCTATTCAAATTTCGTCATAGCTTCTCTAGTATATTATCATGCCTATAAGCATTGTTTTTCTCATTCAATCATCTCACACACATCAAGTCCTTTCTCATCATATTTTCTCACCCAAATCAACTCATTCACAACAAACTCAATATAATGCAATAATCATAAATTGCATAGCACTAAGACTCTTAAATAACATGGCTCTTAGGCCCTTAAATGACATGGCTCTTAGGCCCTTAAATGACATGAATTTAAACACTGAATTTCCCACATCTTAAAGCTTTCAACCTGCAAATACACTCATCAAGTTCACAAGCTTGTTTAAATTCTTTTACATAGGTTATATAACCCATTACACAATGTAAGCTCTAAGCCACATTAGTACCCACCTAAAACTCATCCCTTAAAACTTAAACCACCATTAGGTAAGCAATTTACCTTGTTTTCTCAAGCTTATCTTAACTTCCTCCTTAGACCTTCTGAAATACCCCGAACTTAAATATAGGGATTAAAATTAACCTAATACGTATTTAAGGGCCTAATGGTACCTAATTAATACTGGCAAGGAAAAATAAATCCAAAAGAATAAATAAACGCTTAAAAAGCGGAAAACGCTAAATAAGCGTTAAATAACCATAGGAGGTATGAGACCTCGGTTAGCGTATTATATGGATTCTGAAGGTTTAATAAGACCTAAATAATATATGGGAACAACTCCCGAAGAAAACGGATCCAAATAATGTAATAAAACGCTAATAGAGCTTTAACGCACGTTTTTCGAGAAAACCCGAAAACGTGATTTTAAGTGGTCAAACGAACCCATAAAAATTATAAGTCATTAAAAAAAATATTATTAAGCATTTATGGGAGCTTAATAGTCAATAAAAATAATTAAACGAGGAAATTCCGGAAAACGGGCCCGGTTAGTGAACAGTACCTAAACCGGGTAAAATAACGAGCGTTTTCTGTAAAAGACGATAAACGCTCCAACTAGTAGTAATATAGGGGGGCCGGTTTTAGCTATTAATTCAGCCCCTCACACAATCATTAAGTAAGTAAAGAAAGAAAGAAAGAAAAAGGAAGAAAAGTACATAAAGCAAAAAAAGCAACTTAATTTTCTCTCACCTCTCATTTCACTCATCCCTCTCCTATCTCCTCTCTTCCCCACCGATTTCTCTCTCTTTCTCCCTGTGGTGCTGGCGATTTTGAGCTCCCCATTACAACCATGGCTTCTCCATCTTCTCTCCCATGCTCTACCTCCATTTGAGCTCCAATCACAAAAATAATTACATATTTGTAATCCCCTCATCCTCCTCTATCATTCTCTCTTTTCAAAATTTGAAAAGGATGAGTTTCATCTCCATGGGTTTTCCCCATTTGAAGAGAAAAGCACACCATTATGGAGCTTGGAGTCTCCTCTTTCCAACAAGGTAAGAATCTCCATGAAAGACCCCACTTTTCTCCATCTCTTGGGTATAACCGATTTTTTCTCTCTCTCTCACCTTGTTTTTCCTCTTGTTTTGGAGCTTTGTTTCAACCCTCCAATGGTGGTGAGAACACCTTCTTGAACCAAGGGCTAAAACCCCTCCTAAAAGCTTCAAAAGGTAAACCATAGAAATTTGTTTAAAACATCTCAATGAGTTAGTATAAATCTAAGGGTTAGTATATTAATTATACTTGTTTTGTATGCTTTGGGTGATGGGAATGGAGTTTGGCAACTCCATTCCCCACAAAATCGAATTGTACAAGGAAGTGAAGAAGAGAAGTGGAAAAGGAACGAAGGAATTGTAAGCTCAAGGTAAGGGCTCTCTCCTAAGGTTAAGATTTAATGTATTAGAGTAATGGGAATGGGTAACCAATTTAAAAGAACCTAAACTATGGTATTAGTATTGGAGTTTACGAAGTTTTGAGTATTAGGGAACTAGTAAGTAAATTGTAGGCCTTAGAGCCAAGTATATTGTGTATGAGTATTGGTATTGATGCATGATGGAGTATTGATGTATTGTGATGGTTTGTATAGCTTTGTGTGTTGGTAGGACCCTTGTATGGGTGTGGCTAGATTAGGAATGAATTTGATGAAAAATGTGAGCGTGGAGAAGTAAGGAAAGTAGGTGAACTATGGCAAAATTTTGGTAGGAATATGTACAATTATGGATGACTTGGTGAATGGGAGAACCAAGGTGTGTATTGAAGTTAGTGGAGATATTTAGTAACTATGGATTGGTACTTGTAGTATGAGGATGTGAAAGTGTAAAATCCGTAGCAAGAAGTAGTATAATGCGTTGGAGGAACTAGGAGAAACTAGGTGTGCTTGGAGAGCCTAAAGTGTGAAGTAAACAACTTTGTAACAGATTTTGAAAGGAGCTAGATAATGGGCAGGATTGAATGGAAGGTAATGTAATGAGGATATTAGTAGTGGTATTGGTAGTAAGAGTACTGAATGATAAAGGTTAGGTTGAAAATCTGTAGCATTTGAGGAAAGAGCAAAATCTGTAGCATTGGTGAAATGGGAACTAGTATAAGTGTTGAGAAGAAGTGAGGGAAAATGTGTAAGTGAATGTAAGGATTGAGTAGTAAGTTTGGTGGATGAACCAAGGTGATTTAGGAAGTTTGATTAGTGCTAAATCATGTGGGGAAGTATTGGTAAAGATTTGGGAAGCAATGGGCAAAGAAAACACCCAAAAACAGATTTTAAAACTGAAGTACTGGACCGGACCGGACTTGCGACCGGACTTGCAAGTTCGGTCGAGCCCAGATTTACAAAGACGGGAAACCTTCTGGGATCGACCGACCTTGCGACCGGACTTGCAAGTTCGGTTGGACCAGAAATTTCTCCCGTCAGAAACCTTCTGGAATGGACCGAACTTGCGACCAGACTTGCAAGTTCGGTTGGCCAGAAAAATTCCCGTAATGCAAGCTACTGGAATGGACCGACCTTGCGACCGGACTTGCAAGGTCGGTCGGGCTAAAATTCTCACGAAGGGAACTTACTGGAATGGACCGACCTTGGGACCGGACTTGCAAGGTCGGTCGGCCCCGGAATTTTCACACGATGTAGCCTACTGACTTGGACCAAACTTGCGACCGGACTTGCAAGTTCGGTCGAGTCAAACAAAAAAAAATGTGTTATTATATGATTCTAGTAATCATGTATAGATATATGCCTATACACATATAAGCATATGTAGGTGGTAATACACCATTAATGAAGTAGTAATGGTAAGAAAGTAAGTAAAGGAGTAAGAAAACAAGTTTAAGAAGTGGTAAAGTAAAGGAAGGTTTTATAATCAAGTAAGAAAGTAATGAAGTGGTAAGTGAATATTGAAAGTATCAATGAAGGAGTAAGTTAGATCAATAATAGACCATTGATCATGCTACCCCATGTGTGTATAGGAATCAAATAGTTGATCTCCAAGGCACCGGTAGTGCGAATACGACGGTGTATGGTATGATTTCTTCATGCCCTATATCCTAACTTGGTTACCCCAATTTGTGTGCTTATGTGATCACCAATAAGATAAATGCACGAATCGGATTTATATTGCACTTAACTGTGTTTGAACTATTTGTTCTTGTTGTATCTTCCTGAACAATTAGTTTGTATAATTCATGGAATGAATGAATGGAAATGAGAAGTATGTGTAAGTATTGTGTACTTGTGTATTGTATGTATGTATGGAAATGAAGTACTAACTTCTACTAATTCCTAACATTCTAACTTCCAACTTGAGTAATGAGTAAAATGGAATGGGTAGAAGTCCGATATAGTTTCGGCCACGCGTGAGGATAAGGAAACACAAGAGGTTGGATCCGAATCCTGGCTGTAATCTTTTCCATGGACCAATTCCCTTGAATGGGTAGCATCCTGGATTAGTGGGCCACCCTAAAGCCCGGTGGTGGGATGTAGTAATCCCTGCCCGGAGGTCATACCGACTTAACTGGAAGTAAAGTATGTAAGAAGTAAGTATTGTATGTGTATCGGTCATGACTATTGTAAGTCACTGACCAGAAGTAAAAGAGTATCGAACACCCGATTAACCCGGGTGTGTAATGAAGCTAACTGGACCTTTGTATGTATTGGAGAATTGTATCTCCGTATTGCGTATTGGGTATGTAATGGGTATGTATTGTGTATGCGTAACCCGAAAGATGGTAGGTAAGTATTGGTTGACTTGTATTGCCTTCCAAGCATGTATTGTACTGTACGTATGTATGTATACTTGTGTGGTATTGTAGTATGGATGAAGGCATGTATGTATGTATGTATGAATGTATGTATGTATTGCAAAATGAATTGCATGTATTCGACCAAATGGTCGGCGTACCCTCGCTAGTACGCGGGGTATGCGGTTATCATATTCAGCGAAAGCTGACCCCCTCGGGGGAACGTTTTTAGTGTGTAGGTACCCGGAGCGGATACGGTCAGGGTAAGATACCGGTGGCACGCCTTGTGTTTAGAAATATCTAGTTGGTGAGGAATGGGTAGTAGATTGACTCTTAATGAGTATGCATGAACTCGGAAGAAGTATCGTATTTGTATTTGGAACTTCGTAAACTCGGTATGTGTAGTGTATTGTCTTGTAATGAATTATGGAGTATTGTACTGAATGGAGTATTGTATCAAATGGAGTATTGTATCAAATGGAGTATTGTAGTACTCAGTAAGTAATGGGAGTATGTATTGTGTTTGCGTAGTACTCGGATATTCCGGTCCATCAGACCGATGCTATATGTAGAAGTAGTAGCCTTGTTAGTCACGTGGGTGACTAGCGGCATTGTATCACCTGATGTATGTAAGTATGTATCCGCTGCGTGACTCGGGAAGCACGAGGAGATTGGACGGTAATGACTGTATTAATGGTAGGGGTGTTACAAAAAGTGGTATCTTCGCTCTGATGACTGGAAATACCGAGTTTAGGAAATACCGAGTTAGGAATTAGAAGCTTAGGGCTATGGGCTGAGTGATAGCATTAGAAAGATGCTAGTTAGGAACTCCCGGTGAGTACCGGATACCTACAACACCAGTCCCGCCCACCGAAAACCCCATGGTATAACTTGGGAAAGGACGCCAGAGAGAAGAAAAGCCTTCTCATACTCGGGAAAACCCGATCTGGCAGTTGTGGAGCAATCACACAGTAAACAAGAACCGACGTATGGTAGATTCCAAGAAATGGAAGACCCGGATATGGATCCCGGTTGAACAACAATACCCGCACTTAACAGCGGTGGAATAAACACTCCAACCACTAGGAAGCTACAACTTACAACAGCATGGGGCGACATGCTTAGTAGTCGCAGAACCTAGCTAAACAACCAGCAACAGGAAAAGAAGCACTAACCGTGCAACAAAATGGGAAAAGGAGTAGTAATGGAACCCGCGACACAAGTCTATGGAGCAGCAGTAGCTAAAGAATACCACCAAGGGTATACCAGTTGACTGAGGACATAGTCAGGAGTGATTAACTCCGGAACTACAACGCCAAAAGGATATAATACCAGGCCGATATAGCTTGTACAGCTATAGGGATATCCACGGGATATGAACCGGTAGGACTACAAGAGTAGTGCCTAAACAAGCTAAAGCTCAATAACCACAATAAATGTGTGGGAACGAGCAACAAGGAATAACACTGAACCAAATCAAGGGAATCTCCAAGGATTGGAGTAATACCCAGATCTACGACAGCCATGTCTAGACCACCAAGAAGCTACCTAAAGGATCGAGTATACCAATTGTAGATCAATAGGATCAAGGGAAGAGTCAACGAGACTATCAAATGCGAGTGGGAACCATACCGTGATCGGTATAGGATTACTCAAAAACCACCAGTACCACGCACTTGCCACGGCAAGTGCAGTAAGAACATGAATATGTAAAGGAACACTAACATGTCACAAGTACATCGTAATGTACGGCGACCGTAATGAAACAACTACAGGATCACACACCCTAACAACTAGAAGTATGGAACCTTAGAAAGGCCTAACGGCCGGATCACTGTATTTAGAACATACCGGTCAGCGAGAAGCTCGACTTGGTCAAGACCTCGAACATGGATATGCCATGAGAGACTTCTTTTAACACCGAAACATAAATTTTAAAACCCAAAATTTCTTTCGAAACCACAACCTTTCTTTAAACCTTGGATTTTAAAACCAAACCAACCGAACTACGGTGAGTATCATCGATTGATACAAGAGGAGTTGACAATAGAATACTTCACCTAGGCGTGTGACGAACACTACGAGTGTACCCAATCACGGGATGTGGGACAACCGCACTCCGAAGGAGCTTACGGGCCTGACATATAGTTAGGTAAGTGGTAACGTATCAACATGGTACCCCACGTATGTATACATGTAGTGTATGACACACGGGAAGTAGTCAACTCCGTTCTTCGGACCATGAGAAAATTCAAACCAGAACAACTGGACACCTCAGGCGATCCAGGAGAAGGAACTCAGCTAAGAAATAAGTATAAAGGAATTCAAAGAACCCATCTAAAAGTAAGAATAAGAACTAGAATCTGCAAAGAGCACATACTAGTAAGTATAGACATCGGATATGTCTCAGGACATCAAGTAAATCCATGACAGCTGGAAAGTATACCCAGCCTAAAAACAGTAAGGCAGTCGCCTAACGTGAACACCACAATGCTCAACAAACGGGACAGGGTCCCCAAGAGCAATCACAAGATTATCACAAAGTAAATCCATCATTGAGGAGGGTATTAACCTAGTCTTAAGCACTAGGAGCAGTGTAAACAGTCTACCCAAGAACGGGAGACGTTATAACCCTAAAAGGGACAACGCAAGTATAGTACCACAAGACGGTACAGTGGACAACTTATCATAAACATTAGCCGGATGTAACAGCATAACCTAACAACACCCAGAAGCAATCCTTGAAGGGTGTTTGAGTTTGCAACAGTTGAACAACAACGACATGATGAAAGCACAAAAGCTAGAACGAACACTCGGTTAAGACACCGAAGGGATTTCACTTAACTAGAAATACCTTAGACTACAAAAGACACTGATCGGCATTAGATTGCCTAAATGGTCTCCTGTGAACGGAAGCGTGATGTCACGACTTGCCATAGAGCCCAGTAATACCTTCAACCCTATGATGGTAGACTAGGAGTGGGAACGGGTGTAAGCAGCTTGCAAAGAGCATAGCTTGCAGCAATAAGGCTTAATGGCCACAAACCAAATACGTTGTGTAAACTAAAATGGTTGCAAAACCACACCATTTGATAATAAGACTTGCAAGAGATACTCTCTCATATGACAAGAAATCAACAACTGGACCATCAATTCAACCCCAACCTCCCGAGTGACTTGGAGTGATGGTCAACTCAGTGTCACTATCACTAGAGCATCAGCCTCGTATACAGTTGACAAGCTTTTAGTCACCTTCATACCTTTTGTAGCAATGGTAGCACAGAGGCACATGAATGGTAATAACGCCAACAATGGCGTAGTCCACGCTTGGACACTACGAGAAACTTGAGGAAAGATACCTCTCAGTAACAGAAAACCACCCATGCGGTGAGGATGTGAACCCTTGGAAAGAGGCTTCCGTCCATGTTTCCAAGAGAGACAACGAATAAGGAAATGAGATTTCCAACCCACTACGCCTACGGGAGGCTGTGGACTGTAGGAGCACATCGCTTAAGAGCATCGAACTCGAAGGAGTGAGTATACTCCTTATGCACCCAAACATGTGGTGAACCATTGTATAAATGGCGGAGGTACACAAACAAAGACTAACATAGTAAACCTCGTCATGTGACCTACAAGTGGAGACAACCCCTCAACAAGAACCTTCACTTGTTAGTGATAGAATACCCTCCAATTGGAGAACAGGACCAGAAAACCCCTGAAGTTTTGGGGATGTCCCGGTAATGTACATGCAAAAGTAAAACCACATAGCTAGAGCCTATGATCAATGCTCAGCACCATGGAGACATTAATTGTCAAAAACAATCAATGAGTGTGCACATTGCACACCATGAATGACCGGCGCTCAAGAGAGCTTGTAACCCGATAAACCACTTCATCCTTGGTCAACCAAGTAATTTGGCAAACTATATCACGAATGAGGAAGTAATGCGGGGTAAGCTAACCTACACATGAAACCTAAACTGAAATGAAACATTCCCGCATTGGGAATATAGTAACATTGCGGTATGCTACGACAACCGCCATACATACGAACAGAGGAAACCCTCAGTATTCATACCATAAGGAAATGGTGCCAATGGCAATGGCAATGAGTAAATAGGAACTACCGCAGTAACAAAGACAATAAAAACGATGTCATGTAATGAGTAAGAGTATGGTGCGTAATAAGCGACCGCTAGGGGGAAGTAGTAAGACGATGACACGGAGTATAAGTATGAGAAGACAGGCAAAAATATCCATCCCTATCACATAAGTGAATTACTGTCAAGCGTTTACGCCTCTGCACTCTGTATGACTGAGTGTTTTGGTATTGCATTTGTACAGCTAATGATCTAGTGGGATAGCTAGCAATATGGAAAATGTAAACCGTAGTAAGCCCTTCTTTTCACCGACAAACATGGCATAAGCTAGTTAACCCAGCTTAGCAACAAACCGTGCGGCCTAAGGCCAAAGAAGCACGAAGAGAGTAAAACACATTAACAATCACAAGATGTGAATTCCATTGGAATAAAAAGGTGAAAGAAGACTGAAGAAAGTCACTTGGACCGACGCATTGAGAATGCAGGGTCATATAAGTACAAAACACTTGTACTGAACCAGAAGAACTAGTGTAATCCCGAAGCTATTGACAACAGAGGAAGCACTACAACTAAGTAGTGACTTAACCTCGCCCGACAACAAGACGGAGGAACTTAACGAATAATCGTGGAGGCACGAATAGTAAGCGTAAAATATTACCAGAGAACTGGTTACAATCTAAAACTCATTGAATTCAAACAGCGGTAAAAGAATACCACACTGTTAGTAAACCTTATTCCCACAATAGAGGGATAAAAAGGTGATGTATAGCACATTAACGATAACATGAAGGGTGAGTAACCCAAGTTATCAGGGTCGCGCAGCAGAAGCTAGTGGGCCCTAGCTAAGAGGTGTAATACACCTAGTAAGTATGAAAGAATGGCTATTAATGCCTTGAAGCCTAATAGGCTAGAACCGAATTAATTATGAGTTAAATAAACTCATATAGGAATCCTCGGTGCAAAGCATAAACCATTGGTATGGTTAAGACCCTTTGACCAGAGCATATTGTATAGTATATCGTAATGAAGCTAAACGCTTCAGATTGGCCAAATCGAGTAAACCAATGTTTAATAGTAACATATGGTAGATTACGTGGGCGTAATCCCTTTTAAGGGGGGTAGAGCGAAAACCGCTCAATGCAAGTTTTATAAATAAAACACATAAAACAATAATGTGCATAGCACAAACAAGAATTTATTCGATGAGTGGTACTTACGTTATATAAACATACATATTCATTTATAGTGAAATTGTGGTAACTAAGCATTAGACATGCAAATACCATAGGGCGAATATACCCACCTTGTAACCCAGTGTAAGAGTATTAGTAAAGAAGAGTAATGGGTAGTGGATGGAGCTCCACAAGTATTGTAACCCTTAAAGAAGTAGTACGAATGGATTAAGAGTAGTAGAGGAATGTAACCATGAGTAGTGTATTCGTAAGTATGTTATTGGAAGTAAATCGAGGACAACCGAATTTCCGAAGTATTGTAGTCCTTAGCTAGAATGTTTGAGATGAAGGAGAGTAGTGAATGGAAGTAGTAACAGACGATGAAATGAGTATTTAGGTATTGAATCTTGAAGCAAGTATTTGGAAGTAGTGTGAGGATGTTTGATGGACTGAATTCCATCCTTTGGAGATGTGTGAAATTGTAATCACGACTAGGCAGAGTAAAAAGATAGAAAATTGAAATAATCAACTATCTATTTGTTTGAAACTGATGTGGGAAGTCGAACTTGATCCTGATCAGATCGAGGGAAACCGAACACAAATTGGGGTGGAAAGATAGTTCAACACTGATGCTGATCACATCAGGGTTGAATGATTCTTGAAGCTCCCCTTAAGTGGTCACAAGAATCACATAGGATAGAAGTAATGAATATAAATTGGAATTTGAAGTTGTGTGTTTTAGAAAATTTTTAATTGGTAGTAGTGAAAGAATTTCCTTTAGTATGGAGAATGAGGATCTGCTAGAAGTGTGGACCGAAGAAGATAGTAAGGTAGTTGTGTTTATTCCAAGGGCGCGGGACAAGAGGAGTCCTGTGTCTAGATGACCTTGGTGCCTAAGGGATTGTATGTGTATTGCATTGCTTTGGGGATAGCTTTGCACTGTATGTATGTATGAACTTCGTAATGAGGAGTCGGATAGTTGGTAGCAGCGCGGATTGGAGTAACTATTGTATATTGGTATGGTATGGTATGTAGAGACCCTGAGTAATGGATTTGGGAATTGTAAGGAGGAAGAAGGTATGGCTTTGGTATTAGACACGTAAGAATGAGTAAGCATTGTAAACCTATAACCACGATCAACTTTGAGGACAAAGTTCTAAAGGGGGGTAGATTGAAATACCCCGAACTTAAATATAGGATTAAAATTAACCTAATACATATTTAAGGGCCTAATGGTACCTAATTAATACTGGTAAGGAAAAATAAATCCAAAAGAATAAATAAAGGGTTTAAAAGCGGAAAATGCTAAATAAGCGTTAAATAACCATAGGAGGTATGAGACCCCGGTTAGCGTATTATATGGATTTGAAGGTTTAATAAGACCTAAATAATATATGGGAAAACTCCCGAAGAAAAACGGATCCAAATAATGTATTAAAACGCTAATAGAGCTTTAACGCATGTTTTCGAGAAAAACCCAAAACATGATTTTAAGTGGTCAAACGAACCCGTAAAAATTATAAGTCATTAAATATATATTAAGATTTATGGGAGCTTAATAGTAATAAAAATAATTAAACGAGGAATTCCGAAAAAACGGGCCCGGTTAGTGAACAGTACCTAAACGGGTAAAATAACGAGCGTTTTCTGTAAAAGACGAAAAAACGCTCTAACTAGTAGTAATAAGGGGGGCCGGTTTTAGCTATTAATTCAGCCCCTCACACACTCAATAACTAAGTAAAGAAGAAAGAAAAAGAAGGAAAAGAAAAAGTACATAAAGCAAAAAAAGCAAACTTAATTTTCTATCACCTCTATTTAATCATCCCTCTCCTATCTCCTCTCTTCCCCACCGATTCTCTCTCTTTCTCCCTGTGGTGCTGGCGATTTTGAGCTCCCCATTACAACCATGGCTTCTCCATCTTCTCTCCCATGCTCTACCTCCATTTGAGCTCCAATCACAAAAATAATTACATATTTGTAATCCCCTCATCCTCCTCTATCATTCTCTCTTTTCAAAATTCCAAAAGGATGAGTTTCATCTCCATGGGTTTTCCCCATTTGAAGAGAAAAGCACACCATTATGGAGCATGGAGTCTCCTCTTTCCAACAAGGTAAGAATCTCCATGAAAGACCTCACTTTTCTCCATCTCTTGGGTATAACCGGTTTTTCCTCTCTCTATCACCTTGTTTTTCCTCTTGTTTTGGAGCTTTGTTTCAACCCTCCAATGGTGGTGAGAACACCTTCTTGAACCAACGGCTAAAACCCCTCCTAAAAGCTTCAAAAGGTAAACCATAGAAATTTGTTTAAAACATCTCAATGAGTTAGTATAAATCTAAGGGTTAGTATATTAATTATACTTGTTTTGCATGCTTTGGGTGATGGGAATGGAGTTTGGCAACTCCATTCCCCACAAAATCGAATTGTACAAGGAAAAAAGAGAAAGTGGAAAAGGAACGAAGGAATTGTAAGCTCAAGGTAAGGGCTCTCTCCTAAGGTTAAGATTTAATGTATAGAGTAATGGGAATGGGTAACCAATTTTAAAGAACCTAAACTATGGTATTAGTATTGGAGTTTATGAAGTTTTGAGTATTAGGGAACTAGTAAGTAAATTGTAGGCCTTAGAGCCAAGTATATTGTGTATGAGTATTGGTATTGATGCATGATGAGTATTGATGTATTGTGATGGTTTGTATAGCTTTGTGTGTTGGTAGGACCCTTGTATGGGTGTGGCTAGATTAGGAATGAATTTGATGAAAAATGTGAGTGTGGAGAAGTAAGGAAAGTAGGTGAAACTATGGCAAAATTTTGGTAGGAATATGTACAATTATGGATGACTTGGTGAATGGGAGAACCAAGGTGTATTGAAGTTAGTGGAGATATTTAGTAACTATGGATTGGTACTTGTAGTATGAGGATGTGAAAGTGTAAATCCGTAGCAAGAAGTAGTATAATGCGTTGGAGGAACTAGGAGAAACTAGGTGTGCTTGGAGAGCCTAAAGTGTGAAGTAAACACTTTGTAACAGATTTTGAAAGGAGCTAGATAATGGGCAGGATTGAATGGAAGGTAATGTAATGAGGATATTAGTAGTGGTATTGGTAGTAAGAGTACTGAATGATAAAGGTTAGGTTGAAAATCTGTAGCATTTGAGGAAAGAGCAAAATCTGTAGCATTGGTGAAATGGGAACTAGTATAAGTGTTGAGAAGAAGTGAGGGAAAATGTGTAAGTGAATGTAAGGATTGAGTAGTAAGTTTGGTGGATGAACCAAGGTGATTTAGGAAGTTTGATTAGTGCTAAATCATGTGGGGAAGTATTGGTAAAGATTTGGGAAGCAATGGGCAAAGAAAACACCCAAAAACATATTTTAAAACTGAAGTACTGGACCGGACCGGACTTGCGACCGGACTTGCAAGTTCGGTCGAGCCCAGATTTACAAAGACGGGAAACCTTCTGGGATCGACCGACCTTGCGACCGGACTTGCAAGTTCGGTCGGACCAGAAATTTCTCCCGTCAGAAACCTTCTGGAATGGACCGAACTTGCGACCGGACTTGCAAGTTCGGTTGGCCAGAAAAATTCCCGTAATGCAAGCTACTGGAATGGACCGACCTTGCGACCGGACTTGCAAGGTCGGTCGGGCTAAAATTCTCACGAAGGAAACTTACTGGAATGGACCGACCTTGGGACCGGACTTGCAAGGTCGGTCGGCCCCGGAATTTTCACACGATGTAGCCTACTGACTTGGACCGAACTTGCGACCGGACTTGCAAGTTCGGTCGAGTCAAACAAAAAAATGTTTTATTATATGATTCTAGTAATCATGTATATATATATGCCTATACACATATAAGCATATGTATTGGTAATACACCATTAATGAAGTAGTAATGGTAAGAAAGTAAGTAAAGGAGTAAGAAAACAAGTTTAAGAAGTGGTAAAGTAAAGGAAGGTTTATAATCAAGTAAGAAAGTAATGAAGTGGTAAGTGAATATTGAAAGTATCAATGAAGGAGTAAGTTAGATCAATAATAGACCATTGATCATGCTACCCCATGTGTGTATAGGAATCAAATAGTTGATCTCCAAGGAACGGTAGTGGAATACGACGGTGTACGGTATGATTTCTTCATGCCCTGTATCCTAACTTGGTTACCCCGATTTGTGTGCTTATGTGATCACCAATAAGATAAATGTACGAATCGGATTTATATTGCACTTAACTGTGTTTGAACTATTTGTTCTTGTTGTATCTTCCTGAACAATTAGTTTGTATAATTCATGGAATGAATGAATGGAAATGAGAAGTATGTGTAAGTATTGTGTACTTGTGTATTGTATGTATGTATGGAAATGAAGTACTGACTTCTACTAATTCCTAACATTCTAACTCCCAACTTGAGTAATGAGTAAAATGGAATGAGTAGAAGTCCGATATAGTTTCAGCCACGCGTGAGGATAAGGAAACACAAGAGGTTGGATCCGAATCCTGGCTGTAATCTTTTCCATGGACCAATTCCCTTGAATGGGTAGCATCCTGGATTAGTGGGCCACCCTAAAGCCCGGTGGTGGGATGTAGTAATCCCTGCCCGGAGGTCATACCGACTTAACTGGAAGTAAAGTATGTAAGAAGTAAGTATTGTATGTGTATCGGTCTTGACTATTGTAAGTCATTGACCAGAAGTAAAAGAGTATCAAACACCCGATTAACCCGGGTGTGTAATGAAGCTAACTGGACCTTTGTATGTATTGGAGAATTGTATCTCCGTATTGCGTATTGGGTATGTATTGTGTATGCGTAACCCGAAAGATGGTAGGTATGTATTGGTTGACTTGTATTGCCTTCCAAGCATGTATTGTACTGTACGTATGTATGTATACTTGTGTGGTATTGTAGTATCGTGGATGAAGGCATGTATGTATGTATGTATGAATGTATGTATTGCAAAATGAATTGCATGTATTCGACCAAATGGTCGGCGTACCCTCGCTAGTACGCGGGGTATGCGGTTATCATATTCAGTGAAAGCTGACCCCCTCGGGGGAACGTTTTTAGTGTGCAGGTACCCGGAGCGGATACGGTCAGGGTAAGATACCGGTGGCACGCCTTGTGTTTAGAAGTATCTAGTTGGTGAGGAATGGGTAGTAGATTGACTCTTAATGAGTATGCATGAACTCGGAAGAAGTATCGTATTTGTATTTTGGAACTTAGTAAACTCGGTAAGTGTAGTGTATTGTCTTGTAATGAATTATGGAGTATTGTACTGAATGGAGTATTGTATCAAATGGAGTATTGTAGTACTCAGTAAGTAATGGGAGTATGTATTGTGTTTGCGTAGTACTCAGATATTCCGGTCCATCAGACCAATGCTGTATGTAGAAGTAGTAGCCTTGTTAGTCACGTGGGTGACTAGCGGCATTGTATCACCCGATGTATGTAAGTATGTATCCGCTGCGTGACTCGGGAAGCACGAGGAGATTGGATGGTAATGACTGTATTAATGGTAGGGGTGTTACACCTTCTTCTTGAATGAATCTCGGCCACCCTTTAAATTTCCCTTGCCAATGTTCTAATATACAATGACTCTCATGAGTGCTAAACAATACACTAACCTTAAGGAATGAAAACCTAGGTTATAAATGTGTTTTAAGACATATAAGTGGATAATTACCTTTGAAGTCTCAAAGTAGACTTGGGCAATGAATGAAAGAGGATCTCCACTATTCCTCGGTGATTAAAACAAGCTAGAACAAGGCATAAAAACAAGGCTCAATGAGTGGTAGTTTTTGGCCATGTAAGAGAATGGTGGAAAGATGATTTTTCTTACATTTTTCTTACCTTGAATGAATGGAGAACAAAATGGGCTCTTCAAACTTGATTTCCCTTCATCAATGGAGTTTTTCCATGGCTCCAAAATGGAAATTTCAAGGATTTGAAAAGATAGAAAGGAGGGCCTTGACTTAACTAAGACAAATATCTAATTTGTTTTGGATTTGGAGCTTGGAGTTGAACTTGGCAAGTGAATGAAGATGAGGAGCCGTGGCTGGAGCCCCACGTTTTTCCTTGGAAGAGAAGAGGAAGAAGAAACCGGTGGGTAGAAGAGAAATGAAGAGAGAGAAGAAGAAAGGTAGCTTATAAGAAGATATTTTGTTTTATAAAGTAAATAGTAACTTTTCTTATTTCCCTCTTCTTTTCTTAAGTTGGATGACTCATGTGGTGAATCACCACTCTCAAAAATTGGCCCCCTTGTTACATAAGGGTATTTTTGGCCTTTGTTGACCAATTAACCAAACTAAGTTGACTAAAGACTAAACTAGGCACTATTTGGCACTATTCACAAACTAGTCCACATATTTGTGAAATTTTTGGTTTCTCATTGGTTTAGGCTTCCTAATGTGATACTAATTCGTACACATGTTGATTAAGATGTAATCATAGGCATTTAGCCACTCAAAACTCAATTCTAAGACAATTTCTCAAAAAGGTGCTTTAAGGAGTCTAAAAGCACATTTTGTGTTTAAGCTTGTTTTTTAGCTTGGTTTTCTTTGGTAATTGCTTTAACATGTCCATTAGCATGTTAATAAAGTCTTATAATGGTATTTGGGTGCTAATCAAAGTCACTCCAAGCTTAGAGCACATTTTTGCCTTAATTGCCCTTAAGGCATTTTCTTGTGTTTTCCTTGGTTTAAATTGTCTACCAATCTTTCTAAGGCATATTTTAGCTTTACTACATCATAAATTGATGTTTACTTAGCATACTTAGGTTTGGGGTATTTCAATCTACCCCCCTTAAAAGAACTTTGTCCCTAAAGTTCCCATGCATCTTATCTTATTAGAATACATGTCTTACCTCATTCCATAGATCATATAGATCACACTTGTGTGTACTTAATCTTATTGACTCATTAGGTCTGTCATATACCTATACTCAAATATCACACAACATGCTTAAACATGTGTAGCACTCAAAATTTCCTTTGATCCTTTTGATGATTAAAACAATCACATAATTTTCATCGTATTCTCCCATGTCACCGGTCCGTAGACAATGGCTCATTCGTCCTCGTCACCATGGGCCAGAATACAAAACAACTCTATTCTCCCCATGTCACCGGTCCGAAGACAAAGGCTCATGCGTCCTCGACTTCATGGGCGAGACTCAGTAAAAAGGAAATCCTTTTTACGAGGTCAAGTGAGGGATAATTCCTTCTATTTGAAAATACAGTCAACTCCAATTTCGTTTTATCCTAAAGCCTCTATCCATAGCGTGATTTAATTGTGACCACTGGTAGGGAGTTTCAGGAATCATCCAACCCTGATGTGATCAGCATCAGTGTAGAACTATCCTTCCACCCCAATTTGTGTTCGGTTTCCCTTGATCCCTAGAAAATCAAGTTCCACCTCCCACGTCATTTTCAAACATCAAATAATTCACTCATTCCCAATTTTCTATCTTTTAGTTCTTCTAATCATAATCAATACATCTTCAAGGTGTGGACTCAGTCCATCAAACATTCCCAATTCATCTCTTAATACTTGCCTCAGGACTTAAATTCCTACTAAGTTCTATATCAGTCTCATACCAACTCTTAACATCTTATACTTCGCAACATTACTATTTCCTATCTCATACTCATACCAAATAATATCTCATAATGTTATTTTATTCTTATCTCACATGTAGTTCATACCGACCCATATCTCATATATTCCATATTCCTTAAGTCTCCATAATCCTCTTCACCAGTTCTCTTAACTTGTACTCACACAGGAGTGAAATACCCCGAACTTAAATATGGTGATTAAATTATTTTAATATGATATTTAAGGGCCTAATAGTGCCTAAGTAATTTTGGTAAAGAAAATAAATCCAAAAGGAATGAGAAAACGTTTAGAAAGCGGAAAACACTAAAATAAGCGTTAAATAACCATAGGAGGTACGAGACCTCGGTTAGAGTATTATAAGGATTATCAGGCTTATTCATGCCTAATTAGTATACGGGAATGATTCCCGAGGAAAACGGATCCAAGAAATGTATTAAAACGCTAATAGAGCTTTAGCGCACGTTCTTCGAGAAAACTCGAAAACGTGATTTTAAGTGGTCAAACGAAACCGTAAAAATTATAGTTCATTAAATAACTATAATTAAGCATTGATGGAAGCTTAATAACCAATAAAATTAATTAAATGAGAAAATTCCGGAAAACAGGTTCCGGTTAGCGAATAGTGCAAAACCGGAACTTCCGGGGTGTAAACTGTAATGAACCCAAACTAATGTGTCCCATTTGTAAATAAAAAAATTAAAAATCTGAATGAGAGTGGTATGGGTCTCGATTTGTCCCCTCCCTCTCACTTATATTAATTGTCTATTACACTACAAGACAAACAAATAAGTAATAAAGTAACAAAAAGTAAAAAGTAGTCCTCTCTCTTCTTATTTCCTTAATTCCCTCATCTCTCTCCTCCTCATTCTCTCATTTCCCACGATGGGATTCCCCTCCCTGCAGAATACTCCCCTCCTTCCTCCTTCATTCACGATTTGAAGCTCTCAACATAAGCTTCAATGGCTTCTTCAATTTCTCTCCATGCTCTAGCTCCATTTGAGCTCCTAATGTAAACTAAAATACATATTTGAACTCCCCTTGAAATACCCCAAATCTAATTAACATTATAAAACCATTATTTAATGGAAAATAATCCAAATATAATCATTTCACGTACGCATGCAAACCCATGCATGAGAACGTACGTAAAAATAGTCGTTTCTCCATAAACGCTAAAACGCCTTAGAAGCATATGGTCAAACATGACCTTGTATGACCCTCTAATATTCAAACCAAATGGTCATACAATTATTATATGAATATATAAACATATTCCCTAAGCTATATTTAGTCAAAAACGCAAAACGCTCGGGAGTGCTCACGCACGCCCCTTAAAGCACGAAAAGTCCGGAGGAGTGCCGAGGTGGCACGAACTCCTATAAAATTAATTCCTTGAGTTCCTAACATCATTATTAACCATTATAAAGAGAACCCACGAAGTGGTTTCTCAAAATTCAGCAAAAACCACAGGAGGATTTCTTAGCGCTCCTTTTTGCCCGGGAGTGTCCCGATGGCCCGTAAATTATGTCATGGGTTGATGTAACCCCATATAACTCAATGTAACATCTTAGTATATGTTTATTTACTATAATAAGTGTTTAAAAACACTTGGAACTCATAAAAACAATTGGTTTCCCAAAATTTCCTTAGAGCACAAAAACACACCTTCGGGTGTCACGAAAACGCGTTATACGCAATTGCCTTGTAGTTTTTGACATGCCACGAATTAAGAATATTAAATAGGGTTAAAATGACCCTCTAAATCAGTTGGAGGCACTACCCAACAAGGTGCTCTATAGGGGCCGATTTTATGCTCAAAAACTAGTATAAAATTTACATTAAAAATTTATAAAAGGCTTAAAACATGGTGACTCACCTTCCCATGTGCTATAATACTTAATTTCAAAGTATGTAGGTCTCATTTGACCACCAAGCTGTCGAAATAATGCATTGGAATAAGGCCATGTGAGCTAGGTAGAAAACAAAATGTAAAAAGGCAAAAGTAGATCTAAATTCCACCTTTTTTGATTCCTTATAATTCAAATGACCTAACATGCTTGGTCTTAGCTCTTGAATGCCGATTGATGAGCTTCAATACTCCTTGAAATCGTCCACCTACAATGAAGAAGAAGACAAGTTACAAACATTGAAAAATCAAAGGAATAAAACTTACTTTTCTTACCTTGTCTTCTAGCTCACAATTATTTTCTTCCAACTCTTGCCTTGTCACACCACATGGCCGATTTTATGCTGGAAAGAAGGGCATTTATTGAGCCAATAACTCATGTAATAAACTAAGGAAAAAGAATAGTCAATTGACATTAAAAATTAACAAAACAAAAATCAAATTCCAAGTGCATTCTTGCATTTACGTGAGCTTAGCCTCATTTCTCCTCCTTGCACTCTTCACTTCCGATTTGGTAAGGCTCTCTCCTCTCTCTTCTTGCTTCATATTCTTCCTTTGAAGCTCTTAAGTCCATTAATGGAGTTTTAACTTCTATCTTCATCTTTAAGGTAATTTCCTAGCATTTCTTGTCAAGCCTTGAAGCAAAACTCTTCCTAGCACATCAATAAGCATTCGACATCAACTATTGTTCCAAGGAGGTTGTCCAAACAAACATTAAACCAAGGAGCATCTCAAGGTTATCTTAAGGTAGTTTTCAAGCTTGAAAATCCTTAAAGAACATTTTATTGTGTAACCGATTTCTATTTCTTCTAAGGTTCTTTTTTTCTTCATTTTCATGAAGGAAAATTTGTTCTTCAACCACCTTTGGAGTGCCAAATTTATAAGGAGAAAAAGCCTAAGGTAAATTCTTGGAAAACTACTTACAAAACTACTTAAGATCTTATTTGAAGATCTAACTCCTAAACTCCTTCACCACTTGCATATAACCGAAGTGGAGCATCAATATTACCTTGGAGAAAGCTTGTAGATTCAAGAAGAGTTCAAGCACTTCAACACCTTTGTTAAGAAGTAAGTTTACTAAGCTAATATTTATGTTTCAAGCTTAGTTAAGCTACTAAAAATTATACAAAAATTATGTACGTGTCCTAGGTTAATAAAACCGAAACTATATGGTATTATATGCCAAGAATATAATCTATAACATATATGGAAAATACCTTAAGACACATTTTGTGTCACAAAATTTATTTATGTTATATACAAATTCAAGCCGAGATGTCAAGGGCAAAAATACATTATTTTGAGCTAAGAATCAATATAAGACATTACAATAATTTTTACATAAGTTATATGACTCATATGAATTTATGTATATTTATTATGACATATAAATCCACTTTTATATGCTATATGGTAGCTATTTAATTATGGCCGAATTGTCTAAGTGAAAAATAGATTTTTATGAGTTACTTATGTATATAAACTTATACTATAAAGTTGGTGAGTTAAAAATATTTTATTAGAGCTTAAATGGCTAATTAATTAAGTTATGTGGCTTAAATGTAATTTTTACAAAGTTTGGTGAGTTTTAATGTGAAACCGAGAGTTAAAGGTTTGTTTGGTATAATTAATTAATATAAGGTTAGGGATTCAGTTTTGAATTTTAGATAATTTAAACAAGTGTTACAATAACATTTTATTAAGTTTTGGGCTATTATGTAATTTATAAAAGTTGTTATGAAAGTTTGGAACTTATTAGTGGGCGAATTCATAATTAAGAGATTTATTAGGTTCACCTTCGAAATTTTGAGGAATTAAATATTTAGACTATAGTTTATAAGTTATTAAGAAACTATTATAAAGTTTTGGGATGAAAATGTAATTAAGGAAAAATAAATGACAAAGCCGAATTACTTTGGGGTTAGTTTGGTAATTTAAGAAATATATATATATATATATATTCGGCATTTATGGAGAATTAAAATTAAAACTATAGTTTATAAGGCATTATGTAAAGATTATAAGATTTGGTGGCTAAATTGCAATTATAAGAAATATATATATATGGCCGAGAATTGGAGGGGCTAAGTTGTAATTTTCAAAAGTTACAATATTTAAAAGTATATACCAAAATATTAATGGTAGTTTTGTGATTTAATTAAATAAGGAATTAAAACTATGTTATATAAAGAGATTAGAATTTAAATGTAAAGTTTATGAATTAATGTGGTTGTTTTGTAAATAACCGAAATATAAGGGTAATAATTTAGATTTAAATAAATATAGGTCCTATATGGATATTTGGAGGAATTAGAAGAAAGAATTTTGGTTAAAGGAATTATGAAGAAAACTATGACTTATATAGTTATAAGGAAATTAAAGGTAACCAATAATTATAATTTATGATTGAAGGAGGAATAATAAAAACTATAAGAATATTATGTCCATGCATGACATATAAGTATACTTAGGAAATTATAAGTTGTTATGTCACCTAGACAATTAAAATAAATAACAAATATAGTACATGAATAAATAAATACATATATGTACGTTAAAGGATTTATAAATAAATCAAAAGGAATAACAAATAAGTTATGCATTGAATCTTGAGGTAATTAAAAGAAATAAACCTCACATAAAATAACAAATACGAAATTTGTTGAAAGATCCAATAAGATCATTATATAAGGGTAACATAAATTAACCCTCTCAGTTAATCCTATTCTAGGACTTTGTTTGACCAGACGTTGACCAGGGTATAATCAACTGCAACCTACGGTGAACGGTATGGAATTCTTGCAACCTGTTTGCTACCGGATTACACCGGCTTGTGTGCTATCTGTTGTTTGAATTAACGACCAAGATAATTAATGAAAAATGTTGTTTTACTCTTGTGCACTGTTGTGTTATTTTATATGCGTGAATGTTGCTAACTACGACATGTATGTCCCACGCATACAACACTACAATACCAGTGGATTAAATACCTGCGCTTTATTGTACCGAGAACTTGTTCACAAGTTTCTCACTAACTTCACTTATAAAAACGTCATTATCCTAAACGTGATAATTGACAATACACATTGTGTTCTTGTTTAACGTCTTCTATGACACCTAACAATTCTATACTACGAGAACGAGGAGCCCAGTTGGATCTGGCCATGCATGCTACAGGAGTTGTACCTGTCTTAGGTCGTCTCCTATTCAGTTATACGTCGCGACGGAACATTTCAGTGGAGAGGAAGACTTTATTCCTCTCGAGGGTTCAATTCCCAACAGTTCAGTGGAGAGGAAGACTTCATTCCTCTCGAGGGTTTCGATTCCCACATTTCTCAGTACAGGAGTTAACTACGTTTTCTTCTGAGGGACTAGTTTCCCAACCTTCAATTTTAACAAGGTCACTATACCTTCACTATTTGAGAGATACATTTATACCTGTCAGTCCCATTGTGTGGACCCGACTATCATTATAAGATTACAGTTCAGCTAACTTGACCTTATGAAGTCTTGTTCTTTGTGACATTATTGTCCTTGTGTGGATACTTGATATATCATGTTATGCTTATTTACAGCTTTATAAATGAACTGCATGTATTCGACAATTAGTTGGTGTGGCCCAGTAGCCGATGGGCTGCACGTTTTCCATACCGGCAAATTATTTTGCTGAGCCATTTCATGGCTAAACAATTCCAGGTACCTGAAGTTGAGAAGATCACCACACTGAGAGTAGGTGGGGTAGACCAAGCTATGGGAGTCTACTACTAGTTATTTGTCTTACTTATTTATTGTACCTTTTAGTTTGATTCCTAGTATCTCGGATTGTATTCGTATTCAGACCGTGACTTTTGGAGATTGTATTTGGAGTTAGCCTTGTTGGTCACAAGGGTGGCCAACGGCATTGTAATACCGCCCGGTTGTTTATTTTTTCCGCTGCAGTTGTATTTTATTTGGGAGTGATCGCCGTTCAGGTTATTGGATTTCGGGTTGGGGTGTTACAAAAAGTGGTATCAGAGCGTAGTTACGCTCTGGATACAAGGATACACCGAGATTAGGATTTCTAAAGCTTTAGGTTACGGGTTGAGAGATAGTATAGAAAGGAGTTTAAGTTAGTTTTTACTTAGACTACTATCCAAGACCAAGATTGTGACCACAGTATCTAATATACCTCAACATCCTGCAGATGTCAGGAAGAGGAGGACGCCGTGGACAGGCCGATGAGGAGCCAACCATCAGGCTGGCAGACATTGCTACTTTAATTGCTCAGGCATTTGCACAGGCGGGGGTTGCACAGCAGCAGCAGCTACCTCCACCACCACCACCCAGAGAGAGAGATTGGGTGAAGAGTTTGGCTGATCTCAGACCAACTCCCTTCAAAGGGCAGATTGACCCTACACACTTAGAGACTTACATCATGGAGATGGAGACAGCATTCGAGACACTCGCCGTCCCACCTAGGGAGAAGGTGAGGCTCGCTGCCTTTTACTTAAAGGATGCAACAAGAGATTGGTGGAATATGGTGAAGGCCGACCACCTGGATGACCCAGCTTTTACTTGGGGACACTACACTGCACTACTGAGGGGCAAATACTACCCGGCCCACACCAGGATGGTGAAGACTAGGGAGTTTGATGCACTAGAATAGATGGGGAAGATGACCGTTGACGAGTACTATGCTAAGTTTACCTCACTACTCGACTACTACCCGGAATAGGATACTCGGACCAGATTTTGGTCGACCGGTTTTATGGGGGACTGAGCCCTCGACTCCAGTTTGGGATGGGACCAGTCATTCCCACCAGCTTGCAGGTAAAACAGGAGAAATGTGACCAGATAGAATTTTATTACCTATCATACTCCGTCATGGGAGATTTGGAAATTTACACCTTGAGATTTCAGGAATGTTACCATGCTGCCTCCGTTGTGGAGATCACATGTAAGAGAAGGGATGCTTTGAGCTCCCAAAAGAGGAAGGACGGACCTGGTGGCGAAGATGCCAAGCAAGGGAACTCCAACAGAAGGAACAAACCCTATCAGAGAGGCCAGGGGTCCTATCAAGGGAAGGGGAACCAAACTACTGGGAACCCCCAGTCAGGAACCTACGGAGCGGCAACTCCACAGAAAACCTACCCATCTAAGGGTAGGCACTCTAATCAAACAGTTAAATTTGAAACTTTTGAAATTACTTCAGTACCGTTGGAATGTATAATTGACCTTGATTGTATTAGGTTCTGGACATGGCTCAAACACGGGCCAGAAGTATGTCCGCCGTTTCAACTGTAGACAGTGTGGAAAGGATCACCCCGGCGTAGACTGCCAAGGGGAGAAAGTCCAGTGCCGCCACTGTCAGATATGGGGACACCGAGCCTTCGAGTGCATTAAGAACCCGGAGAGCAGGAACTACCGCCCGGGAGCAAAGACAAACACCACCCAAAAGAATGGAGCTAGCGATACTCGCCCTCCACCAACAAACCAAGCTCAGGGGTATAAGGGCAAAGGCCCAGCATCGGGACCCGCCCTGCATGTCATGGACCGCTCAGATGAGCTGGTCCTTCTCCACCAAGGTCTTTCTACCATGTGAACCTGCTATTAACAATGGATGATGTGAATGAGTGCTTGCATTCCTTGATTGCCTAGTTGCATAGGAAAGAATTAATGAGACTCACTAGTAGAACTTTAAATCACGTAGGAAGCTATAAGATATGCTTTCCTATCCCCTCACCGCCCTCCCTGGAAGAAAACACTATCAAAGCACAAGAACCAGAACGAACAATGTAAGGTTATCCAACCAGGTTTGATACTACTCAAAGATACCTAACACCGAGACACAAATTGCAATCATCAGAAAATGTCAAGAATTGGGAGCAGGACCAGGAGGGTTCTACACTCCAGAATTTCCAGGAGGATCAAAAATGAAGCTGAAAATGATGTGCTTAGGAAATGATTGGAATCCTTACTCAAAGACCTACCAGGATACAAGAAATGGAGATGGAGCGCAAGTGCCAAGAATCCCAGAAGGATTTTTACAAATTGTGGAACAAGCAGTTAATACAGCTCAGCAGCTAGAAGAAGATCCAGTTCCCAACTTAAGGGCTGATCTATGTATCATCAACTTCTATGAAGAAGGAGGCCGCTTAGGACTACATCAGGACAAGGATGAAACACAAGGGTCCCTCGATCAGGGGATACCAGTATTGTCTTTGTCAATTAGAGATGATGCAGAGTTCCTTTATGGCGAGCAGAAGCGTGTGGACCTTGCAAAGAAAATCATATTGAATTCAGGAGATGTTTTAATAATGGGTGGAAAGTCAAGGTTGCTATACCATGGAATTAAAAGGATTAAACTAAACACAGCACCTTCGACAGTGATAAACACCACTCACATGAAACCAGGAAGATTAAGTTTGACTTTTAGAAAGTACTAGTATTGTAATTGTTTGGACATCTGAAAGGAGATCATCTCATCAATGAAGCATTATTGTTATGAAAGTGAATGTCTTTAGACCCCATCGTATATCAAAGTACTTACTCAGATTCTGTTGTTAGGTTGTGCTAAGGAGACAGAAGGTGCCTTAAGTATACTTACTGAGGAGGAGGCCAGCAAGGGCGGCGCGATCCTCACTAGTACCTTTCCTGTCAATGGAGTGGCTGCATTAGGGCATCCACAATGGTAAAAGTGGATTCCACCCATCAACAAATATTATTTTATTATCTCCTCTCACAATCTCTCACTTACTTACCTAGGTTCTCTAAAAAGAGGGTGTCTTAGTTAAGAACCCCTCTCACATCCTCTCTCCTCCACCTCACCATTTTCTTTTTTCTCTTTTAACATTATGGGTGGAATCCACACCATTGTGGATGCCCTTAGTACTGTTCGACTCCGGAGCCTCACATACTTTCGTTTCGCCTTCGCTTGCGGGGAATTTGGGGCTAGACGTTGTAGAGTTACCTAATTTTAAGGTGGCACTCCCGTTTAAGGAGAAGATCACTTGCACTCAACTTTATAGAGGAGCCACTATCCGTATTAAGGAGGAGGAATTTCCCATCGACCTTATTGAGTTCAGAGGTCTAGGATTCGACGTTATAGCCGGGATGGACTGGTTGGGGCGGCACAGAGGCCGCATTCTTTGTGCAGAGCGCAGACTGTTACTTAAGAGCCCATCAGGAGTGACAGTATCTTACCGCCAGAGCCCTAGAGCACCATCAGTAAAAGTTATATCTGCTATGTCCATGTACAAGCACGTCAGGAAGAAGAAGGAAGTATACTTATGGTATGTTCAGGATGTAGAGCACGACCCTGACTTTGACCCATATATGCCAGTGGTGTCAGAATTTTCAGATATTTTTCCAAAGGAACTTCCAGGCTTACCGCCACCCAGAGAGGTAGAGTTCTCCATTGAATTACTACCAGGTACCGGTCCCATAGCTAAGGCACCGTACCGTATGGCACCAGCAGAGATGGCTGAGTTGAAGGAGCAGTTGAAAGATTTATTAGACAAGGGATACATACGACCTAGCGTATCTCCTTGGGGAGCACCAGTTCTGTTTGTGAAGAAGAAGGATGGAAGCCTTCGGTTGTGTATTGATTACAGGGAGCTTAATGCAGTATCGGTGAAGAACAAATATCCACTACCACGAATTGACGATCTGTTTGATCAGTTAAGAGGAGCAAAGGTGTTTTCAAAGATCGATCTGAGATCAGGATACCATCAGATACCTATCAGGGAGCAAGACATAGAAAAGACAGCATTCAGAACACGATATGGCCACTATGAGTTTACAGTTATGCCTTTTGGCTTGTCAAATGCACCTGCAGTCTTCATGGATTTAATGAACAGATTATTCAGAGAGCAGTTGGATAAGACCGTGGTTGTATTCATCGATGACATCCTAATTTACTCAAAGTCTAAGGAAGAGCATGAGAGTCACCTCCGACATGTACTTGAGATCTTAAGGGAGAACCAGCTTTATGCTAAGTTCTCCAAATGTGAGTTTTGGTTAGACAGAGTTTCCTTTCTAGGACATGTTATCTCAGATGTTGGGATCGCAGTGGATCCAGCAAAAATAGAAGTAGTTTGCACCTGGCCTAGGCCAAAGACAGTGACTGATATCAGGAGTTTCCTTGGGTTAGCAGGTTACTACAGAAGGTTTGTCAGAGACTTCTCCAAAATAGCCAAACCTATGACCAGTTTAATGAAGAAGGACACACCATTCATATGGACTACAGAATGTGAGACCTCATTTCAGTATTTGAAGAATGCGTTGACATCAGCACCAGTTTTGACTATACCTGAAGGCATAGAGGGTTATGAAGTTTACTGTGATGCATCAGGCAGAGGATTAGGGTGTGTACTCAGGCAGAATGGGAAGGTAGTCGCCTACGCTTCCCGACAGCTGAAGAAACATGAGGAGAACTATCCCACACATGACTTGGAGCTTGGAGCGATTATTTTTGCACTGAAAATCTGGCGCCACTACCTGTATGGTGTCCAGATGACCGTATACTCGGATCACAAGAGTGTGAAATATGTATTCACCCAGAAGGAGTTAAACATGAGACAAAGAAGATGGGTTGAATTTCTCAAGGATTATGACATTGATTTGCAGTACAAAGAAGGGAAAGCTAATGTTGTAGCAGACGCACTGAGTCGATGAGCACATACTCTAAAAGCCATTGTGGCTAGCTCGAGTCTTATGGACGACATACATAGCGCACAGCAGAGTGATCAGCAAATGATGGAGATCAGTCAGAAGTTGTCTGACGGTACATTTGACGGAGGAAAGTATGAGTTTCAGCTACATGATGATGGACTAATCAGATTGAAGGGCAGATTGTGTATTCCCAGAGACAGCACAGATATAAAGGAGCATATTCTTCGAGAGTCCCACACTTCTTCCACATCTGTCCATCCAGGAGCTTCTAAGATGTACAAAGATCTAAAGAGGTATTTCTGGTGGAGTGGTATGAAGGGCGACGTGACAGAATATGTGATTCGATGTCTCACTTGTCAGAAAGTGAAATTCGAACATAGATGACCAGGAGGTATGGTACAGTCTATGCCAGTCCCAGAGTGGAAGTTTTATGATATCTCTATGGACTTCGTGGTGGGACTACCAGCTACGAGAGGAGGACTTAATATAATTTGGGTTGTTGTTGATCGACTGACTAAAGTTGCTAGGTTTATTCCGATGAAAGACACTTGGAAAGTGCCAAAGTTAGCAGAACTATTTGAACAGGATATTATCAGACATCATGGAGTACCAAAGACTATTGTTTCAGATCAAGATACTAGATTTCTCTCACGATATTGGCGAGCTACTCGCGAAGCACTTGGCACTGAATTGAAGCTTAGCACAGCATTTCATCCTCAGACGGATGGTCAGTGAGAGAGGACTATTCAGACCTTAGAGGACATGTTACGAGCATGTGCCTTGGATTTCCAGGGCAGCTGGATAGATAGATTACATCTCATCGAGTTTGCATACAATAACAGCTATCACGCCTCTATACAAATGTCACCTTTTCAAGCCTTATATGGCAGACCATGTCGCACACCATTGTGCTGGGACGAGTCTAGTGAGATCGTCATCATTGGGCCTGAGTACTTGGAGCAAGTCCAGGCAGAAGTACAACAAATTAGAAATAACATGAAAGCGGCACAAGACAGACAAAAATCATATGCTGATGAGAGGCGACGAGACCTTGAGTTCGCAGTTGGCGACCAGGTATTTCTACGAGTTTCACCCATGAAGGGTGTATTCAGATTCGGGCAGAAGGGCAAGCTAAGCCCGAAATTTGTAGGACCCTACGCTATCATAGAGCGGGTGGGCCTTGTGGCATATCGACTTGACTTGCCAGCAGAGTTGGGCAAAGTACACAATGTTTTTCACGTGTCTCAGCTTAAGAAATACATGCCTCATCCTTCTCATGTTCTACAACCAGAGACACTCTCATTAGAACCAACAATGCGATATGTGGAAACACCACAACGAATCTTAGATAGAAAGACACGAGATACCCAAAACAAGTCTCTGAGTCTCGTAAAAGTTCTTTGGTCAAACCACGATGTGGAAGAGGCCACATGGGAATTAGAAGCAGATATGCGAGCGAAATTTCCCTCATTATTTACCGACTAGACACTTTAGTCTAGGGTACGTGGGCGTACCCCTTTTTTGGGGGGGTAGAGCCTTTTTCGTTTATGAGTTTATTATGCATTTTGTTGCACTTTGGTGCATTTCAGTGACACTTTGTCTTGTATGTGTTCTTGTGTAACACTGTATTTGAATGTAATTTGTACTCCTACTTGTTGGTGTGTACTTCGTTACACTACAATGGAAATATTATGTGCACTACATTGCACTATTTGAAATGAAACGTGATTGTGTTTACTACCTTGCACTACATTGTAGGTATATGTTATGACATTCCAAGTATTCCTGTTGTGCTTGATGTACACTATGAACTTAGGTATATAGAGACTTGGGACTTGATCCCTAAAAATTAGATTGAGTTGTGGATGCTTAGTGGAACTTAATTCCCCACAACCTTAGAATTTAGATATGAGACTTCGGGGCGAAGTCCCTTTTTAAGGGGGGTAGATTGAAATACCCCAAATATAATTAACATTATAAAACCATTATTTAATGGAAAATAATCCAAATATAATCATTTCACGTACGCATGCAAACCCATGCATGAGAACGTACGTAAAAATAGTCGTTTCTCCATAAACACTAAAACACCTTAGAAGCATATGGTCAAACATGACCTTGTATGACCCTCTAATATTCAAACCAAATGGTCATACAATTATTATATGAATATATAAACATATTCCCTAAGCTATATTTAGTCAAAAACGCAAAACGCTCGGGAGTGCTCACGCACGCCCCTTAAAGCACGAAAAGTTCGGAGGAGTGCCGAGGTGGCACGAACTCCTATAAAATTAATTCCTTGAGTTCCTAACATCATTATTAACCATTATAAAGAGAACCCACGAAGTTGTTTCTCAAAATTCAGCAAAAACCACAGGAGGATTTCTTAGCGCTCCTTTTTGCCCGGGAGTGTCCCGATGGCCCGTAAATTATGTCGTGGGTTGATGTAACCACATATAACTCAATGTAACATCTTAGTATATGTTTATTTACTATGATAAGTGTTTAAAAACACTTGGACCTCATAAAAACAATTGGTTTCCCAAAATTTCCTTAGAGTACAAAAACACACCTTCGGGTGTCACGAAAACGTGTTATACGCAATTGCCTTGTAGTTTTTGACATGCCAAAAATTAAGAATCTTAAATAGGGTTAAAATTACCCTCTAAATCAGTTGGAGGCACTACCCAACAAGGTGCTCTATAGGGGCCGATTTTATGCTCAAAAACTAGTAAAAAATTTACATTAAAAATTTATAAAAGGCTTAAAACATGGTGACTCACCTTCCCATGTGCTATAATACGTAAAAGTATGTAGGTCTCATTTGACCCAAGCTGTCGAAATAATGCATTGGAATACGGCCATGTGAGCTAGGTAGAAAACAAAATGTAAAAAGGCAAAAGTGGATCTAGATTCCACCTTTTTGATTCCTTATAATTCAAATGACCAACATGCTTGGTCTTAGCTCTTGAATGCCGATTGATGAGCTTCATACTCCTTGAAATCGTCCACGTACAATGAAGAAGAAGACAAGTTACAAACATTGAAAAATCAAAGGAATAAAACTTACTTCTTACCTTGTCTTCTAGCTCACAATTATTTTCTTCAACTTGCCTTGTCACACCCATGGCCGATTTTATGCTGGAAAGAAGGGCATTTAGGAGCCACTCACTGTAATAATACTTGGAAAAAGAACGAGTCTTGACATTAAAAATTAACAAAACAAAAATCAAATTCCAAGTGCATTCTTGCATTACGTGAGCTTAGTCTCATTTTCTCCTTGCACACTTCACTCGAATTGGTAAGGCTCTCTCCTCTCTTCTTGCTTCATCTTCTTCCTTTGAAGCTCTTAAGTCCATTAATGGAGTTTTAACTTCTATCTTCATCTTTAAGGTAATTTCCTAGCATTTCTTGTCAAGCCTTGAAGCAAAACTCTTCCTAGCACATCAATAGCATTCGACATCAACTATTGTTCCAAGGAGGTTGTCCAAACCAACATTAAACCAAGGAGCATCTCAAGGTTATCTTAAGGTAGTTTTCAAGCTTGAAAATCCTTAAAGCACATTTTATTGTGTAACCGATTTCTATTCTTCTAAGGTTTTTCTTCTTCATTTTCATGAAGGAAATTTGTTCTTCACCACCTTAGGAGCCGAATTTATAAGGAAAAAAGCCTAAGGTAAATTCTTGGAAAACTACTTACAAATCTACTTAAGATCTTTTTTGAAGATCTAACTCCTAAACTCCTTCACCACTTGCATATAACCGAAGTGGAGCATCAATATTACCTTGGAGAAAGCTTGGAGATTCAAGAAGAGTTCAAGCACTTAACCACCTTTGTTAAGAAGTAAGTTTACTAAGCTAAATTTATGTTTTAAGCTTGGTTAAGCTTCTAAAAATTATACAAAAATTATGTACATCTCCTAGGTTAATTAAAACCGAAACTATGGTATTATATGCCAAGAATATATATAACATATATGGAAAATATTTACCTTAAGACACATTTTTGTGTCACAAAATTTATTTATGTTATATAAATTCAAGCCGAGATGTCAAGGGCAAAAATACTTTATTTTGAGCTAAGAATCAATATAAGACATTACAATAATTTTTACATGAGTTATATGACTCATATGAATTTATGTATATTTATTGACATATAAATCCACTTTTATATGCTATATGGTAGCTATTTAATTATGGCCGAATTGTCTAAGTGAAAAATAGATTTTATGAGTTACTTATGTATATAAACTTATACTATAAAGTTTGGTGAGTTAAAATATTTTATTAGAGCTTAAATGGCTAATTAATTAAGTTATGTGGCTTAAAATTTTTACAAAGTTTGGTGAGTTTAATGTGAAAACCGAGTAAAGGTTTGTTTGGTAATTATAATATAATATAAGGTTAGGATTAAGTTTATGAATTTTAGATAATTTAAACAAGTGTTAAATAACATTTTATAAGTTTTGGGCTATTATGTAATTTATAAAAGTTGTTATGAAAGTTTGGAACTTATTAGGGGCGAATTCATAATTAAGAGATTTATTAGGTTCACCTTCGAAATTTTGAGGAATTAAATATTTAGACTATAGTTTATAAGTTATTAAGAAACTATTATAAAGTTTTGGGATGAAAATGTAATTAAGGAAAAATAAATGACAAAGCCGAATTACTTTGGGGTTAGTTTGGTAATTTAAGAATTTATATATATATATATTCGGCATTTATGGAGAATTAAAATTAAAACTATAGTTTATAAGGCATTATGTAAAGATTATAAGATTTTGTGGCTAAATTGCAATTATAAGAAATATATATATAGGCCGAGAATTGGAGGGGCTAAGTTGTAATTTTCAAAAGTTACAATATTTAAAAGTATATACCAAAATATTAATGGTAGTTTTGTGATTTAATTAAATAAGGAATTAAAACTATGTTATATAAAGAGATTAGAATTTAAATGTAAAGTTTATGAATTAATGTGGTTGTTTTGTAAATAACCGAAATATAAGGGTAATAATTTAGATTTAAATAAATATAGGTCCTATATGGATATTTGGAGGAATTAGAAGAAAGAATTTTGGTTAAAGGAATTATGAAGATAAAACTAAGACTTATATAGTTATAAGGAAATTAAAGGTAACCAATAATTATAATTTATGATTGAAGGAGGAATAATAAAAACTATAAGAATATTATGTCCATGCATGACATATAAGTATACTTAAGAAATTATAAGTTGTTATGTCACCTAGACAATTAAAATAAGTAACAAATATAGTACATGAATAAATAAATACATATATGTACGTTAAAGGATTTATAAATAAATCAAAAGGAATAACAAATAAGTTATGCATGAATCTTGAGGTAATTAAAAGAAATAAACCTCACATAAAATAACAAATACGAAATTTGTTGAAAGATCCAATAAGATCATTATATAAGGGTAACATAAATTAACCCTCTCAGTTAATCCTATTCTAGGACTTTGTTTGACTAGACGTTGACCAGGGTATAATCAACTGCAACCTACGGTGAACGGTATGGAATTCTTGCAACCTGTTTGCTACCGGATTACACCGGCTTGTGTGCTATCTGTTGTTTGAATTAACGACCAAGATAATTAATGAAAAATGTTGTTTACTCTTGTGCACTGTTGTGTTATTTATATGCGTGAATGTTGCTAACTACGACATGTATGCCCCACGCATACAACACTACAATACCAGTGGATTAAATACCTACGCTTTATTGTACCGAGAACTTGTTCACAAGTTTCTCACTAACTTCACTTATAAAACGTCATTATCCTAAACGTGATAATTGACAATACACATTGTTCTTGTTTAACGTCTTCTATGACACTAACAATTCTATACTACGAGAACGAGGAGCCCAGTTGGATCTGGCCATGCATGCTACAGGAGTTGTACCTGTCTCAGGTCGTCTCCTATTCAGTTATACGTCGCGACGGAACATTTCAGTGGAGAGGAAGACTTTATTCCTCTCGAGGGTTCAATTCCCAACAGTTCAGTGGAGAGGAAGACTTCATTCCTCTCGAGGGTTTCGATTCCCACATTTCTCAGTACAGGAGTTAACTACGTTTTCTTCTGAGGGACTAGTTTCCCAACCTTCAATTTTAACAAGGTCACTATACCTTCACTATTTGAGAGATCATTTATACTGTCAGTCCCATTGTGTGGACCCGACTATCATTATAAGATTACAGTTCAGCTAACTTGACCTTATGAAGTCTTGTTCTTTGTGACATTATTGTCCTTGTGTGGATACTTGATATTATCATGCTATGCTTATTTACAGCTTTATAAATGAACTGCATGTATTCGACAATTAGTTGGTGTGGCCCAGTAGCCGATGGGCTGCACGTTTTCCATACCGGCAAATTATTTTGCTGAGCCATTTCATGGCTAAACAATTCCAGGTACCTGAAGTTGAGAAGATCACCACACTGAGTGTAGGTGGGGTAGACCAAGCTGGGAGTCTACTACTAGTTATTTGTCTTACTTATTGTATTGAGTTTGATTCCTAGTATCTCGGATTGTATTCGTATTCAGACCGTGACTTTTGGAGATTGTATTTGGAGTTAGCCTTGTTGGTCACAAGGGTGGCCAACGGCAATGTAATACCGCCCGGTTGTTGTATTTATTTCCGCTGCAGTTGTATTTTATTTGGGAGTGATCGCCGTTCAGGTTATTGGATTTCGGGTTGGGGTGTTACACCCCTCTTCAAGCTCTACATTTCTATCTTTTCAAAATCCGAAAATGAGCAACTTCATCTCCATGGGTTTTGCCCATTTAAAGAGGAAATGGTACCAAATCGAAGCTTGGAGTCTCCTCTTCCTCCTAAGGTAAAACGTTTCAAGAAAAATCCATTTTTCTTCACTCTCTATAGTGGCCGATTTTGCCCCCTTTTGTAATGCCCTGTCTTCTTCTTGATTTGAGCTTGGTTCAACTCTCCAATGGTGGAGGAACTCTCCTTTGTATTCAAGGCCTAAAAAACCTCTCTTGAAGCTCAAAGGTAAAACCCTAACTAATGGCATTTAAGCCCTTTCATTGAATTAGAGTTATCCAATCGGTTAAGGAGTTTAATTATATCTATTTTGTGTTCTTGAATGTTCACTTGGGGTTTGGTAACCCCATTGCTCAACTTGACCGAGAATGAAGAAGAGGAAAGGTGAAGAATTTAAAAGAGGAATTGTGATCTCAAGGTAAGATAAACCTATCTTAATGCACTATCTATATGTATTAGGATAATGGGATGGGTAAATGAATCAATGAACCCAAAACATGTGAGAAAATTTGCTTACTTGGTATTGGAGGAAATTGTGAAGTTGAATTGCAAAGTAAGGGCCAAAGTGCCATGTATTTATGTTAATGCATTGTACTGGGCTTGGAGAATTGTGTATATGCTTTGGAGGAAATTTCGTATGAACCTTGTGTGCTGGTAGGACCCTTGTTGGGTGTGGCTAGCTTTAAGTTGAAATTGATGAGAGAATGTGTATTTGAGGAAGTAAGGAAAGTAGGTGAACTATGGTAAAATTTTGGTAGGAATTGTGCATTTATGGATGACTTGGTGAATGAGAGAACCAAGGTGTGTATTGGGGATTGTAGGGATGTTTAATGACCATGGAGTAGTAGTTATAGTATGAGAATGAAATAATGTAAAAGCTGTAGCAAAGAGTGTTGAAAATGCAATGGAGAGACTAGGAGAACTTATGTACAAGACCTAGTGAATGAGTGTTGAACTTGAAGAGGTAAGGTAATGCATTGTAGGCCTTGGAAATGGCATTAGGAGATGAGAATATGCATGGGGGAAATAGGAACTAAAATCTGTAGCAAAACAAAACTAGGAAGGATGTGTATAAGTGTTGAAAGGAAGATGTAGAAAATGTATGTGTGAATTAGTATGAAGAGGAGTAATGAATTGGTAATGGATTTAGACATGTTTAGAAGTTTAATTAGGTGCTTAAACATGTGGGATTAAGGGTAGGAACATTTGGGAATTATTTAGGCAATGTGAGGATTGTAACAGATTTTGAAAATGTCAAAATCTGTAGAAATTGTAGCAGGGTCCGGGACTTAAGTCCAGGACTAAGTCCCGGACCAACATGTAAAAACTGACCGAGAGTAGATAGCAGTGGGTGGTCCGGGATTAGGTCCCATACAAGGACCCGGACCACCCTTGAAAAATGGCCGTGAGTTTTGTAAGTTCAAGGTCCGGGACTTGGGTTAAGCATGAAGACCCGGACCAGTACCAAAATCCAATCGAGAGTTACAAAGCCTTGGGTCCGGGACTTACCTTATGTATAAGGTCCCGGACCATATTTGAAAACAGGCCGAGGATTACGACCACATGTTGGTCCGGGACTTAAGACCGGACAAGGTCCCGGACCAACCAAAACATTTGTAAAATTAAGCTTGTCAAACGGGTTTTAAGGAAAGGTAATGAATGGTGATGTTAGTATAAGATAATTAGTACTTAATTAATGATGTTTAAGGGTCATGAAAGGTATAAACAAGTTTGAGAGGTAAGTAAGGAAGTTGTAAGTGTATAGACGTTAAGTTAAAACCAAAACAACGGGACAACGGGGTAAGTACGGGAGTAGTAATTAAGCATGCATGGTAATACTTAGCATTAATAACAATGTTTGAAACATTATCAGTGGAACAAGTGTGAATCAAGGAACAAGGGAACACATGGTAAAGCTAACCCCGGTGAAAGGTATGATTTTCTCATGCCCCGTATGCTAACTGAGTTACGTTGATTTGTGTGCTGTATGATAGCTAATCAAGACTAAAGCATGAAAATGGTTTATTGCCTTTCATTGTAAGTCTTGCAGTATGTTGTGTGAGCTAACCCATCTTGATTGATTGTGTGGCTTCATATAGTGCGTAGTTCGACTCATAGATGAGTCTTGTTGTGTAGTGACTCGTAGTAAGAGTCGTGTTGTGAACTAATGGAACCGTAGCAACGCACTAAACTAATGAATCAATAAACGATAACACAACCCAATGAACTCACTAGAATGTGAAAGAGTGTATGGGAGTAATAACCTTTCGATAACGGTAGGAGAACCGAAATGAATAATCCACAAAAAAAAAGTAGTGGAAGTATATAAGTAACCTCTATTAGAGGAATTAATCTTGGTGCAAGATATGAACCATGAGAGTAGTAAATAATAAGGAGGGATCTCCAAACCCCTTAGCAATTAGTCGACCCATTATGAGAGGATCCGACTGTTGTAAGTATGTCCCGAACATGAGAGTATTCGATACATTGGGGAAACCCTTAAATCTGAGGACACTAGTCGGTTGTAATTCCCTCATCTAGTGGAGGTTATCAAGAGAGATACTTCTAGGCTAATCCATGAGATTGTAATGTGCTCTGAGAGTAGAGTGTTGGGAATTTGAGTAGTCAGGTAAAAACGGACATTTGAGTATTTAAGGAGCTAAGCGTATAGCCCTTGTATTGTAGGCCCGGTGGCGAGTCTTGTGTATGACTCCGCCCAGAGGCCAAAGTAATGAGTAATGAGTATTGCGTAAGTATGAGTAAAGAAATGAGTACTGAGTAAGAAGTGAGTATGAGTATGTAATGAGTACCGAGTATTGAGTATGTACGAGTAAGTATTGAGTATTGAGTACGTATGAGTAAGTATGGGGTATTGAGTAGTGAGTATGCACAAGTATAGTAACGAGTACAGAGTAATGATCGTGTGCGAGTAAGGTATTGAACATGGAGTGATGAGTATGCAAGAGTAAGGAGTGAGTATGAGTAGAGTAGCGAATATTGAACACAGTACGAACAGAGTAGTGAATAACGCAACGAAAGAGTAATGAATAAATAACTAATACGAACGGTTGACTATCGAATTGTCTTCCTTGGTAAGCATTGAACCTTGTATGTGTATGTAGGCATTGTAGATTATATTGTTGTAGCATGAGTATGTATGTATGCATGTAAAATGAACTCCATGTATATCCGACCCAAAGTAGTCGGCGTACCGCGGTTAGCACGCGGTATATGTGAAATTCATACTCAGCGTAAGCTGACCCCCTAGGGGGAACGTTTTTAGTGTGCAGGTACTCGAAGCTAACCACCGTTCGAGAGAGTAGGATGGGGACTGCTACGTAAGCATGGGTAGTTGAATAAAAGGGATTGTATTTGTACTGTATTGTGAATTTGGGAAGTCCAAACTGTATCGGTAATTTAAGGAATTGTAGTAGACTCGGTATAGTATTGTATTGGAGTTGTGATCGAATTATGATTGAGTATGCAATGGGAAGTATTGTATTGTATAGAGTACTCGGTATGTTCATATTCATCAGACCGGTAGTATGTAGGAATGTAACTCGCCTTGTTAGTCACGTGGGTGACTAACGGCATTGTACACCCTCCGTTGAGGAAGTAATATCCGCTGCGAAGGTAAGCATTGTACGGTAATGACAGTATTAGCGGTAGGGGTGTTACAAGGAGTTAACAAGGTATGTACTTAATATTTATGGTATTCATATCTTCTGTGTGCAATAACCATGATTTATCTCAAATGTTTATGTAAAACAAATTCTCCAATTCTATTGTGCTATGCACATCGTAGTTTACGTACTCAGTACATAAACATACGCCAAGCGGTTTTCGCTCTACCCCTCTTAAAATGGATTACGCCCACGTAATCAATACTATATCATTCTTGAACATAGGTTCAAGATGTCTAATTCTCACCAAGCATTCTAGCTTCCATGTCATCTTTCTCACTTACAATTCGATCAGAGGGTCATAACTATGCTAATGACTTAGTCTCTGTATCGAGGATTCTTAACGGTACTTATACCATATTCTTAACTTAGATTGGTCTAATCTAAAAGATTCTCTGGCATTCAGTTAATAAGTCTTATATTTGTTCCATTGGAAGATGTGTGGTATATAATTCCCTTTCCGCGTTCATCAGGTATGTGAAACCTCTTTTAAGTTACCGGCCCGCTAGCTTCAGCTGCGCGCTCTGATAGTCTTAGGCTTAACTGCCTCTCTTATCCTTTTATAGTATTGTATATCTCCTGCGTGCTTATGGTTTAGCACTAAAGGTCCCTCAATGGACACGTGTTATCTTTATATATACATGGCCTTGATGAGTTGTAGCTCGTCTATCCAGTCTTCCTGGAGATCTAATGTTTGTATTCTTAGTGTTTTCTCAGGTGTCTAAATCGTTCTTTCCATCTGACCTTTGGTCTGAGGATGATTCTTAATCTGAAACTACTGTTTAGTGCTTATTGCGCTGTATAGTTTATCCTTAATTATTTGCTCTCGATTCCTTTGTGTCGTTGGTTCAACTAAATTCTTCTCTTCGACTGTTTGTGGTAGTAGCTGCTCTTGTCTGATCTTGCGTCGTTGTCCATGGTACAGGTACGGATTTGACTACTTCCCGTGTTCCTTACACCACTCGTCTACATGCATGGGGTACCTTACTGGTACATTACTACTTACCCGACTAACTCATAATTGAGTCCGTCAGGCCTGCAAGCCCATGTGGGGTGCATTCGTCCCACATCTCATTTTAGTAAACTCGTAGTGTCCATCACACGTTTAGCTATTGCTAATTATGAAGTATCCCGTTGTCGATGTCCTCTTTCATCGTTCCATAATAACACTTATTGTTCTTCTTGAACTTAATCAAGGAAAATCCATTTACTGCATTCTTGGGTATGGCATGCTCTAGCTCCTTTATGTTTTCCGTACTGATTCGGTCTCTTAGTAACTGAGGTCTCTTTCCATAGAGCCTCTTATCTTATTTCTCATATTTGCTCTACTAGGAATGCACTTCCAGTTCCTTAAGGAATGGGTAGTGTGCTTCCTATGAAATCTTACCTCACCAGGTCTAGACTACTGGCATCAATGCGTAGTTCGTCTTCCATCTTATTCCCTTACTTATATCGGTCTTAGTTCATAAATCTATTTGCCTCAATGTCAATATTTGACGGCTCATACATAATGGTCGCTTTACCGCGCACCATGACTTAATCAACTTATAAAGGTATTGTCTTTATGTCTTCTGCTACCGTGATAGTTGGCCTTCACCATGTTGCCCATTGATGGTGCAACTACTTATTCCAACATCTTATTTTATACTCAATCCCTTTCTGGTGTGAACACCCTTGGGGTTACCTCATTTCGGTGTATGGCAGTTGCCGTACCGTGTTGTAAAATGGTCTTCTCTTAATATAAAGGTGTTCTGTTTCAATCTCAGGTTTATAAGTAGTCTAATTTCTCTCACATTCTTTCATCCTTTATGATGTTGTTTACCATGTAATTTAACCGGTTACTGAAGAAGTCATCCGTTTAATCACAAGCTCTTCTGAGCGTTGGTCACTAGACGTGCTATACCGTGCACTCACAATGTTTATCTCTGTCGATTACTGATTCCTAAATCCTGGGTGTTGGGTATGAGGTCTGTCTCTGCAGCCTTCCTTATTACTCAAGTGTATCTGGTATGTTCTAAGGTAATCTCATGGTTTACAGTTTCCATTCTCTAACAAAAGCGTATTACATCGCTAATAAGTGAAAGCCCTTATTGAGGGGTTTATTCCCACTCATGGCCTCACACACAAGGAGAGGTATCCCCACCCTAAAAGGAATGGTTCGTTCTCCGCCCCTGTCCTTAACATTATCCCCTTATTCTTATTGGTGCCCTTTCCTGGCAATTCTTACACAATCTAAATTATAGGTTTGGTAACCGTTCATATCTACTAATTGTAGTTCGTTCATAGCTCAAATAAGCTCCCTTACAACTTACTGTGCCTCAGCTCTGATGTGGTCAACATCCTTGGCTCGTAGGCTCTTAGTGCTTAATATCATTAGGTGAGAGCCGGTGCTCGGTTCACTCCTTGTACTCACTAGTAGGAAAACAACCTATTTCTGCGGTTGTAAAGGGCCTATTTCTGCGGTTTACAACCGCAGAAATGAGCACCGCAAAAATAGGTATTTTACCCTATTTCGGCGGTTCCCGAACCGCCGAAATAGGTGGCCAGGTCAAACGTTTACGGTCAAATGGAGTTGGTCTATTTCGGCGGTTCTTAGTAGGAACCGCCGAAATAGACAGTCTTTTTTTTGTTTTTTCCTTTCCAGCTTATTAATGCACCCAAATACACCAAAATTAAGCAAACCTGTAAAACATTGTATAATGCTGCCACCACAGTGGGGCGCCTCAGTAGCATACTATAAACCCATAAAACGGCCATAATCATCGGCACGCATCAATAAATGCAAGAAAGCAAGAAAATTCATAACAAAAATAAGGATTAGTTGTACACTTCACCACACTCCATTACAATATACAATTCACTACGTTTCAATCTAATGAAATACATAATAACACAAGTAACGTTCAACGCAAACTAACTTAGAGGAATCAACTAAGTACGTCGATGGAGATAAATTCTGCCCAATCCTCGAGGATTTCAGATATGTGCCTATCTTCATAATTTCCAATGCCCACGATTTCTTCGAAAGCCTTGAACAAACAAAAATGAATAGTTAATGAGACACTACACAAAGAATGACAAAGAATAAAAATACATATAAACCAAGACTTTCAAAGATAGTTTTATACCATGTCCAATGATTTTTCTGGCAAAAACTTGGATGATGCTACTAAGTCATGCATAAACCTCATAACATAGTAACCACATTCTGATCCACCAGGCTGTACTGGACACTATACATTCACACATTACGTTATCAGTCATACTTGCAGGTCTACTATTAACATGTTAACTATTTGCACAAAATAAGTAAAACTACCTTCACTGCAGTCCAAGGGATGTTCTTCGGTGTCTTTTGCAATGCACGCAGTGCAGCTTGGAAGCCACTATACAAATAAATAGTTTGAATGTAATACACAAATTAATCAAATTTAACGAAACAATTTATTAAGTTATGACAATTGTTGTATAATTTAAATAGCTCACCTTTAGAGCCGCTGCTATCGCTGGCTTCTTGGCACTCGTACCAAGTGAGTCGAACTGTAAGACTCTCGGGTATTTCATGACCAAAACCAACAACGACCAATGACGACTGCTCACGTGATGAATAAAATTGAAATCATAACACGGATAACATAACTTATAAATAAAACGTAATAAGATATGGAAGTATGACTTACCCTTGATAATATGGCAGCATAATGTATGACTTGTCTGCACATTCAATATTGTGTTCGTCACGTACCGCAAAAGACTTTCAGGATCCATTGACATAGTCACTTCACTGCAAGTATCAGGGCATAGGAATCCGAAGCTGTTAGTCTGATGATCTCGTATCGCCTTGGAATGCACATGCCTGCACCATAAAGACAACAACATCAGTGAACGGCGTTAAAGTACAAAAACTAATTCAAGTATTTCATTAATATAGGAAAAGGTATGAGATCGCTCACATGCTAGCTGACTTCAGAATCGACACATTTAACCAGTCTCTCTTGAATACATCAACGAAGTCGGACATATATATCGAACGTATGAGTCCGTCCTTCGGGTTCGTGATGGTGAAAAAGACCCTGGCTATCCTCCACTTGGATCCTATCACTCTGAGGTGACGTCATCAACAAGGCCGAGTGCAGAAGTCTCATGTTCTGTGACAACCCTCCAATATGTTCTTCTCTACTAAAGCAGGTCTCATCATGAAATTGGAGGATGCCCCCGTGAGAGCTGGTGTGGCAACACTTTTTCCTTTTCCTTTAGAAGTTTTTTTCGACTTGACATTTTCCTAATTTGTTGATTAATTAAGTTTAAGTGACTCACTCTAAACCATATACTAATTGAAATATCGGATAATTATAATTTTAGAGTAAGCGTTAATTGTGTTTACCTGGCCCGAGATTTTGACCCATGTACCCGGCCATTGGATTGTAGCTGTTTGAACAGAGCGAAGTATGTTTCTCTGTCCCAGAGGTACCGGTATAGCAACATCAGCATATTCTGTCACATAATCATCTACAAGCACCCGGACATACCCCTGCCGTAGTGGTTCACCGCCGACGGTGTCTGTACGAGATGAGGGAAACAATTTACCCCACGCCACCATAATATCCTCACCTCCCATCGGCATGAACAGCGTGCATAAAACGGGTTCCTGAACATTAAGTAAAGAAGGGTTAAACGAACACAATCGAAGTAAATAGATGATAATAAATAATTTATTTTCTAAGTTAATGTGACTAAACCTTAATAGATGCATATGGATATGGATCTATCGACTGCACACTACTCTGCCGTACTGGTGTGCCCTCCTTATCAGCTGATGGTGCATGGGCTGGTCTAGTCACCTCCTGACTACTGCACATCTGTGAGCGTATTTTAGTCATCTCCTCTGCAACCAACTGCTGAACATTCTGCCTAAGCCTCTGCCATATCAGCAGTAACCTTCAAATGTTCCTCATAGCTGATCATCCTTCCTTGTGAGCCTTTCCTAGACCCCGGATTGCCAAAAGCTTGGCGGATACCAACTTGTCCACCAAAACCAATAGCGCGACCAGGATGATCCACCTTTCCAAGAGCACGAGAAAGGGGATCATATTGTCTGTTCGGAGCCCAAGAACCCTCAGTAACTTGAGATTGTAACTCTTCCTATAAAACACAAAAATAACAAAATTCATTAATATACAGGTACACAAACAAATATTAAACTTATGTACCGAAATTAGATACCATTTGATTTATAATCTTCTCGTGGCATCATCGTACTGAGGATTTTCCGGCGTCGAGTTTTTTGGCACTCGACTCAACTCCCACACCTTCATCCTCCTGTCGCTAGGAGCCACATCCTTTGGAAGCAAGCCCTTTTGCTCCCACTCTGGTACGCGTTCGGCAATGCTTTTACCACCTAAGTGATGTGGGTATAGATTTTTCTTCGCATTTGCCTGCTGTTTTGCACGAACCGCCTACAAATACATATGTAACGTGTAAGATACAAATAAGCAAATAAAACTGCCAAAATGTATAAAAGACAGCGTTGAATATTAGCTCTACCTGGTACTCTGGCGTGTGATACTCCACAAACCGCGTCCACTGCTCCTCAGTGATGCCCTCGTACGCCTCCCAGGGTGGCAGTTCATCGCCTTTTCTGCATCATCCGATTCAGGGTCTTGATACGCAGCACCATGAATGTACTTGTCAGAGGGTTTCCTATGGTCGCGGAACTGTCGCCCCATTTTTTTCAGATATCCTCCTTAAGAGAAGGATCAATGCAGAAACGACTCTACATAAACAATTATTAGTCATTTAGTAACACAAGTAACGAGAAACTCTAAAATCATATAACATATTATAAAAAAATAACACACCTGAAGAAGCCCAAACATAGTGTCCTTCAATGATTGTGGCACTTGCTTCCAATTGTGATTTATGTCGCAGTAAGTCTTGACCAGGTGGCCAGCATATGCAGTATAATCATCTTCCAATTACCGTATGGCTGGTTGAACTCATTGAACTGCAAAGGCTTCGTGGGGTGGGGGGGCCTTTAATTGCCTTCAGTGCACGGGTGGCACCTCTCTTCTTCACCTTCTGTCCGGAGGAGGAGGAAGCTGGTGGCTCTGTCACCTGCTGTGATGGACAAGCCTCATCCTCCGGTGGGTGAGTTGTCTTCCCCTTCTTTCCTCCTCGTGTGGCCCGTTTTGCTGGTCTCTTCTGATGAGGATCAGCTTCTTCAATGGGCTGGTCCATAGGGTGATCAGCCACTGCAGTAAAGATAAGTTAGTCAAATTAATTGGATGAATTTATAATGTAAAGACAAATGTTGAACAAGTCAAGAAAAATAGTAAACATAACATTACCATAAATACTTCTATGTTTTGGTGTTATCAACCCAAAAACCCTCGTCATGGTCTGATCGTGCATAAATCAAGTCGTTTTGAGTATCAACATTTAAATCCCGCAACCCCGTAGGAAACAATGTTGTTCCTTCAATCGTCTCATTCTCATCATCATCATCCTCATTTTCATTTTCAATCAGAACCGGTCTTCTACCTGGAAGAACAACAGACCATCTGGAGTCTTTTGGATCCTGAACATACCACACTTGGTCACAATCTTTTCCCATAACAAACTGATCATCCTTAAAACTGGCACGTGTGAGATCAACCAAGGTAAGACCTCCATCGTTTTGGATTCCACGTCGGTTGTCCACCCATTTGCAGCGGAACACTAAAAACGAATCAATATGGTAGTCTAGCTCCCAAATGTCCTCGATAACACCGTAATACCAACTGGAGCTCCTCACTGGTTGAGACTGGTTACCGATGTGGTACTCATTGAATGCCGCTTCTATTTTTACTCCACTGTTCTGGTTTATTGATTTAGCATCTTGGCGTGCAGTGTAATAAGTATACCCACTAATGTCATACCCCTCAAATGATACAATATTAGGTTCAGGTCCTATTGCCAAAAATCTGATTTCTTCATTGAGAACTTCTGAATTTGATGACGCTTTTTCAAAGACATAATATTTGAACCATTGGACAAACAGTCGGTTTTGTTCTTTCGTAAGCCAAAGATGGTTTCTGGTAGGATTTTGTTGTCTCAACTCATTCATATGAGTATCAAAGAAGGGTTCAACACCTCAAGGTGTTGTAACACAAACAGATGTGCTTGATGAATCAGTTGACTTGGTACTTGCACAATCTTTCTTCCAATGACACCTTTGCCTTTATATCTGCCGTAGTGTCTTGGTTTTGGGATACCGATTGATTCTGCTTCATTCAGATAATCAGTCACAAATTCTGTGACTTCCTCAGTCACCGTTGCTTCAATTATGCTCCCTTCTGGTCGATATCTATTCCTCATTCTACCCTTTAGAATACCCATGTATCGTTCAAAAGGGTACATGTAGCGTAAGTAGACCGGACCACAAAATTGGATCTCTCGAACAATGTGGACTATCAAGTGCACCATTATGTCAAAGAATGATGGTGGGAAATACATCTCTAATTGACATAATGTTACCACAATTTCACGTTGTAGATCATCGAGAGAGTTTACATCAATTACCTTGCAGCAGACAGCATTGAAGAAGAAACACAATCTGGTTAACGCATTTCTGACATCATTTGGCAATATCCCACGGATTGCTACTGGCAGAAGATGTAACATCAATACATGATAATCGTGAGATTTCATGCCTAACAGTTTCAAATCCTTCATTGATACAATATTCTTCCAGTTTGAAGAATATCCAGACGGTACTTTTACCGAGTGTAGACATTTACAGAAGCTGATCTTCTCATTCTTTGAAAGTGTGTAGCATGCAGGAGGTAGGTATATTCGTCTCTCATTCTCCTGTGGGTGTAACTCTTTTCTTATACCCATGGCTTGCATGTCTTTTCTCACTTTCAATCCGTCTTTCGTTTTGCCGGGTATGTTGAGCAAAGTCCCACTCACTGCCTCACCAACATTCTTTACGATGTGCATGAAATCCAAACAGTGTCTGACAGGCAGGTGACGCCAATACGGTAAATCCCAGAAGATAGAGCATTTTTTCCAAATGTTCTTTGCCGGTTTCGATGTGTTTCCAAAGACGTTCACAATGTCCTTAACCTTTGCATACACTTCCTCAGAGGTCAAAGGTAGACGGGCCACTCGAGTCTCGGCCTCACCATTGAACAGTTTCTTCTTCTTACGATAAGGGTGATCTTCAGGTAGAAAACGTCGATGACACATGTAAACATTCTTACCACAATTTTGTAAACGGTCCGAACATGTGTCATCCTCGCACACCGGACATGCAAATGTTCCTTTCACAGTGTATCCAGACAAGTTCCCGTATGCAGGGAAATCGTTGACCGTACAGAACAACAACGCCTTGAGCGTGAAATTTTCCCTTGCATAAGCATCATACACAACGGTTCCCTCATTCCACAGCAACTTCAAATCATCAATCAATGGGGCGAGGTATACATCAATATTATTACCTGGCTGCTTGGGGCCAGATATCAAAAGTGATAACATTATGTACCTGCGTTTCATACACAACCACGAAGGCAAATTGTAGATCACTAGTAAAACGGGCCAAGTACTGTGTTGACTGCTTAATGTGCCGTACGGGTTCATCCCGTCAGTACATAGCCCAAGCCTCAAATTCCTATCTTCACCTCCAAAATGTTCTTTGAACCGTCTATTGATGTTTCTCCACTGAGGTCCATCTGCTGGATGTCTTAATTTCTCATCACTCTTTCTACCCTCTGCGTGCCATCGTAAGTTCTTTGCATCTTTCGGATTCGCAAACAACCGTTTGAATCTGGGTATAATCGGCAAATACCACAGTAATTTAGCTGGAGGGTTTTTTTTAACGGAGGAGTACTCACCATCTTTATGCTTATACCGGGACAACGGACATTTCGGGCAAGTGTCCAGATGTGCGTATTCACCCCTGTACAACACACAGTTGTTTGGACACGCGTGAATTTTTTTGTACTCTACTCCCATTGACACACCCATTTCTTTGCCTCATAGGTGGTGGTAGGGAGACCATTCTCATCCGGTAGCATATCATGAATCAGCTCGAGGAATGCCGAGAAACCTTTGTCACTCAATCCATATCTTCCCTTCAGGTTGAACAAATTCAATATAGCCGTCAATTTCGTGTACTTAGTGCACGTAGGATACAATGCCGTCTTGGATGCGTCCAACAACCTTTGATACTCATCCGGTCGATCGACAAAATTATTCTCAACGTTATCAAGCATCTCCATTATTTGCTCATCATGATAAGTCGGTTCACTGTCATTGACTCCGGAAGCATTTGGGATCGGTTCCGACTCGACAAAATCAAATGTGTGGTCGGTTCTCATCCTCTCCCTTTCATTAATGTACGAGGACCCGACATTATGTTCAACACTTTCTCCATGAAAAATCCATCTCTTATAGTGTGGCATGAAACCGCGAGTCTTCAGATGGAATTCAATTTCCCAATGTTTGAAAATTTCCTTAAGACCACAGTCAACACAAGGACAAGGTATTTTCTCCGCCTTTGTCATGTCCTTGTGCTGCACTGCCGCTTTGCAAAACTCTTTCAACATGTTGTGATAGTGATCCCCTCGATCACCGTACATCCAGTCACGCTCCATACTTTATTTGAAACAAAACGGTACGATTAATGAAGCGTGACTGTATGCATATTAAATAAGCTAGCTACTCTAACTCTAAGGTTTCAACCTAAATTATATACTAGCACCTATATTATCTGAATACATAATCTCAATGATCAAACAAAAAGCAAAGTTTAGTGCTTACTTGTACACAGAAAAGGAAACTGCAACGGTGATGGAAGAAGGTGGAAAATAAGAGAGGTGGTTCACGGACTTAAATGTGGTGAGACCTGATAAAGACAAAATTTAGATATTGTTATACATATACACATACATCAAACAATATTAATTACAAAGAGATTTTGTTAAAAAAAATCAGCATGACCTTTGCATAATTTTATCTATCCCATGCTTATTATTAAGCATTCACCAATCATTCAACAACACAAATTTCCATCACAAATCAAACTAATACCAAATTTATTCATCATACCAAATTTCAATATTTGGTGGAAATACAAAGTGTAAAAGAGAAAAAGAAAAGTTAGATTATATTACCGGTTCTTCCACTCCGCTTTCAATATACCGTGCAATGAATGGGGAAATCTTAAGCACTTCTCTATAGATAGAATAGAAACTCATTAGTTTATGTATGTTAATTGTTCGTAATTAGGATTGTAAAAATATATATAATAAGCTAAAAAGATGAAGATGTAAGTTGAGTATATTACGGGTTCACAAATGAAGTGTATTCAGCCCCGTACGACTTCAGTCTGGTGAGCCCATTTAGTGATTTCCCCCTACAAAGGCATAACCACACAAAATGAGTAAAAAAACAAAAAAAACAAATAAAATTAAAAATTAATCGACTCGAGAAAAAAAAAACGCAAATAAAATTGAAAAAAAATTATTAAAACTTATCAAGTAAATATATCCTAATTGAACTAAGAGAAAAGATAAATGAACTACATACTATTAAACCTACAGAATTAAATTTGAAAGCTAAAAAAAGAATTATGTAACTTAATACTAAACCAATTCAAGTAATGACAAAATAAATAAAATAAACAAAGCAAACCGCAAAATCAAAAACAAAAAGCAAAAAATCAGAATAAATACTAAAAGTCTAAAACGAAAGCAAGCGTAATCCTAACTAATCAAATTTGACGTATAATTAAACAAAGTAAAAATAAAACAAGAATAAAAAGAGTAATGAAAAAAACACGTAACAAAATTTTAAAAAAGAAAGCAAATTAAAACTTAGCATGTAAATATATCCTAATTGAATTAAGAGAAAAGATAAACGAACTACATACTATTAACCTACAGAATTAAATTTGAAACCTAAAAAAAAGAATTATGTAAACCTAATACTAAACCAATTCAACTGATGACAAAATAAACAAAATAATTTTCAACACTTGCTCTAGTTTTCTAAGTTCTCCTTGTTACAGATTTTGTTCTCATTCCTACCACTCCATGTTCCTTCAACTAGTGTCATCTAGCACACACTTGCCTTATCTTCACCCAAGGTTCTACTCAATTCAACTCAAGTTCACTCTACAACACCTAGTTACTCTAGGTTCTTTTTTCCTCAAGTCATCTAATTTCTAGGACAATTTTGACAGAATTTCCCCTATAATTTTAGCATTGCCCACACACAATTTCAGCTCACCAACTCATTTCTAATATCCACAACAATTAAGCACTAACATACATTAAATTTCAGCACAAACTCATCTATTTCCCCTTGGCTTCCAAGCCCTTTAATCATCATTTTATTAACAAAACAACTCAAATTATACAATAACACCACTAATACTCAAAGCAATGTTAGTTCCTCATATTCAAGCAATTAAAAACGAAAAGCAAAACGCAAAATCAAAAACGAAAACAAAACAATCCGAATAAATACTAAAAGTCTAAAACGAAAGCAACCTTAATCCTCACTAATCAAATTTGATATATAATTACACAAAGTAGAAATAAAACAAGAATAAAAGAAAAGTAATGAAAAGTAAAATAAAAAAAAAAAGGCACAACCACACAAAATGAGCAAAAAAAACCACAATTATTTACTCAAACATTTTGTCGAGCACCTTGTGTGCACATATAATTTCACTTTTACAATACATATACACAAATTTCATACACTCCACTAATTCAATCATCCACATTCCATTCAACCACAATTTCAGCACAATCAATCCAAATTTAGGTCAAATCGATTTACCTTATTTCTCCCCAATCGCTTGCTGCTGTGCTTCTGTTCGAACTCGCCGGTGACGACGCGGCGGCGCAACCAGACGGCGAGGAAGGCGCGGCGGCGAGGACGAGGCGGCGGTGGCAGGAGCTGTAGTCGCGGTCGCCTCTTCAGTCGCAGCAGCAGCGGGAGAACGACAGTACGCTGAAGCGTCGGGGTGAAATGCGATGAATTAGGGTAGGGGATGTTATTAAAGGACCTATTTCAGCGGTTCTTACTTAAGAACCGCCGAAATAGGTTGTTGATATTTTTTAAAAAAAAAATCAGCCCCTATTTCGGCGGTTTTTTAAGTTACAACCGCCGAAATAGGTGGTCCGTATTTTAAAAAAATAAAACAGATCTATTTCGGCGGTTCTTAGGTAAGAACCGCCGAAATAGGTCTGTTTTTATTTTTAAAAAAATAGAATAGACCTATTTCAGCGGTTTTTAGGAAAGAACCCCGAAATAGGTATCTGAAATTGCTTTATTTCTGCGGTTGTTAAAATAGGGACGCAGAAATAGACCATTTTTGTACTAGTGCCATGTTGTTTCAATGTTGTTTCTGCGTTGGAGGTGCAAGAAACAGCAACTGAAGTGCATTCTACTGGGTTGAGTTTGCGCATCTCAGCAAAGTGGCTTAATTGGGGTTCAACTGAATCCTCATTTTAGCGTTGTCATCGGATACACTCGGATTAAGTATAGTATCATGTACTTAGGGTGGTAATATTCGGAGGGTATCCGTTATGAGTCAAGGAAAATGGATGATGAGTCTAAGGATAGGTGATGAATTTTTAATCTATTATAGTTTAACCTGGGGATTTATAAAATCTATGATACCTGAAGATTTATAAAATTTATGATAAGGTCCTTCAAATTTTATTAAGAATTACACTCATTTGTGAAATTTTCAAACAAATTATACTTATATAAATTTAGAATTAAGCCATTACAATATCTTAAAATTATAAAAATGTATATAAAAAATTTATCTGTTTATCACGTGATTAACCTGGTGACGGGTGAATTATCAGGTGATATGGATAAGTTCGAATAGAACGGTGTTTTATCCGACCCACTCATTGTTGACTACTATACCCTGCATTTGAGTTTGACAGGTCAAATGTGCTGGACTGTCGGAGACTGGGACGGTCAAATATGCTTGACTGACAGAGTTTCTTCCCGAATTGGAGCGAAGGTTAAAGAAATAAACGGTCATCATAAGAGCCAAGAGCGTACATAACCACCCAGGTAAGAAGTGAATCGAGCCACAGTTTCACACAAATGGCAGTGCCCATCTATCAAGTCCTAGCAAAAAGGACCAAGAACAGAAAGCCCAAATGTTCTCAGTCAATACAACAGGCAAACAAAAAGGCTAGAGTATTACAAGGGAATCAGATGCTCAAACAAGCCTAACAACGAGTCCAAAGTAATCGATCCATAATGCCAAAGGTCATCAAAGAAACGACCAACACTATCATGGGCTCTAAGAGCCGAAACTTGAATGTCAAAAGAAATCTGACACAAAATCATAATGAGCTCAAATACTCGATAGAATACTAGTGAGACCAGTCCTACAAGCTCAATTCTATAGTGCCGAACAGATATTGGACAAATTCAACTCAACCCCAGATACATACTAAATGAGGGTGGGCCAAACATATCCCAAGTATGAGAGATCTGCCGAATTAACTAGTACCTTTATACATTTGATCTAAAAAAAACTGATACCCTTATACGGTCTCCATTGACAGGAACATAAACCCATAATTCCAATTAGACAGTTCAACCGTGTCCAACTCAAAAAGCCGATCATCCATTTACCAATTATTACGCAGTCCAAAGTTTAAACCTTAAGACTAACGAGATAAAACAATGTAATGTTACAACCTTCCTTAAACACAAGCTAATACTCACTAAGGAGCACTAAGCGTCCTATCCGGTGGCTAAGAAGAAGTTCCAGTTCAATTTGTCATGGTACACTCTACTAGAATAGTGTATACACGATAAAGGAATGAAAGCCTGAGTCTAAGCTCTTGTATTGATCATCTTATATACTGTAGATATTTCTCATAGTCTGTAGATATTTGTATCGTGGACTATAAGACAGTTACAGAGTATATTGGGCCGCTAATAGAGCTGGGCTCTCTTATGGGCTATTATCCCCCCGCCTAATGCTCTACTGGACAGGGGCAATTTGGCTCGATTGGTCAAAAAATCAGACTGCGGAAGGCTTGGTCAACATGTCGGCAATTTGGGATTTACTCGGTAAATGAGAGATCTTTAGGGTTCCCTGTGCAATCCTCTCTCGAACAAAAAAATAGTCGACATCGATGTGCTTGATTCGACTATGAAGAGCCGGATTCGCCGCAATGAAGGTTGCGCCAAGGTTGTCACAATATAGCTGTGGAGGATGGCGAAGCGGAAGTCCCATTTCAGTGAGCAACTGTTGCAGCCAAAGAACTTCAGCGGCTGCACTGGCGACGGCTTTGTATTCTGCCTCGGTGGAGGAACGAGCCACCGTCTTCTGCTTGCGAGAAGACCAAGAGACAAGATGGGAGCCCAGGAAAACCAAGTACGCTGCGGTAGAGCGGCGGTCAAGAGGCGCACCGGCCCAGTCGGCGTCGGAGTATACATGGAAGTCAAGAGACGATCCAGAGGCGAAGAAGAGGCCAAAGGTGCGAGTGCCACTCAGGTAACGGAGAATACGTTTTACCAGTTTCCAGTCGTCTTCGCTAGGATTGCATCTGTTGACAAACTTTGTTTACTGCAAATGAGATGTCGGGACGGGTTATTGAGAGGTATTGTAAACTTCCGACTATCTGTCTGTATTTGGTGGGGTTGGACAACGGTTTAGGGGTTTCTGATAGATGTGTACTGTGGGGTGTCATGGGTGTATTTGCCGGTTTGGATGTGTCCATGTTTGTGGTTTTTAGTAAGTCGTGGATATATTTGGACTGAGTCAAGAGAGTACCCTGACTAGTCCGTGAAACTTCAACGCCCAAAAATAATGGAGCTTTCCAGTAGCTGAGATAGGAAAGGTAGCAGAGAGACTTGTGAGGAAGTTATCAATGAGTGTCTGGGAGGAGGCAGTAAACAATATGTCGTCAACGTATACCAGAACAAACATTCTCTCGTGCTGTGCTGGTAAATAAACAATGAGGAGTCCGAGAGAGATGCCCTGAATCCAATGTCAATTAAGAAAGTGCTGAGCTTAGAAAACCAGGCACGAGGGGATTGTTTCAACCATAGAGAGATTTCCTTAGACGGCAAACAAAGTTAGGGTACTTAGGATTACAAAGCCACGTGGTTGATGAGTGTAAACTTCCTCCTGAAGATCACCATGGAGGAAGGCATTTTGAATGTCAGCCTGATGGAGAGGCCAATTGTTGAACTGGCAAGAGAAATAACAAGTCTGATAGTGGAGACTTTAACCACAGGGCTGTAAGTCTGAGTGTAATCAACCCCATAGGACTGATTGAATCCCTGAGCCACGAGACGGGCCTTGCGTCTCTGTACACTGCCATCTGAATTATGTTTAGTCCGTAGGACCCATTTAGTACCAAGAATATTCATAGAGGGGTGGGGAGGTACCAATTCCCAAGTGCCAGTCTGTAGTAACGCAGTGTATTCCTTCTTCATAGCTTCACACCATTCTGGATAGAGAGGGCCTGGTAAATGTGGGAGTATCGGGGATAGTGGTGTGTGTAGTAGTAATGGTGTGTGGGCCAGGGAATGGTACCATCTGTGTAGGTCTTGGGTTTAAGGGAGAAGGTTTGAGATCTGGTAACCATAGGGTGTACTGGCATGGGGTTAGGACCAGGGGTAGGAGGTGGAGTAGGGTTGGGAGGAGAAGTTTCTGGTGAGGGGAGTGGGTTGTCATGTTGAGGAGATTCTGGTGAAATAGGTGGGGAAGGATTTGGAGGAATATGATGTAATAACATGAGTAGGCAAAGCATGCTCAATGGGAAGAGAAGATGCAACTGGAGAAGGCGAGGAATCTGTGTTTAGAGAAACAGAGAAGGGAAAGTGTTGTTCATTGAATGAAACATCACGGGAGATAATGATTTTCTTTGTGTGAGGATGATAGCACAGGTAGCCTGTGTGGTGGGAGGAGTAACCAAGAAAGATGTGTTCCTCTGACCGGAAAGATAACTTGTGATTGTTTAGGGGACGGAGGTTGGGCCAGCAAGAAGATCCAAAACACGAAGTTAAGTAATCTGGGGATGAGTGGTAAAGTAGCTGATATGGTGATTGATTGTGGAGGTTAGGTGAAGGGGTACGGTTAAGAAGGTAAGTAGCAGTAGTGGCTGCAAATGTCCGAAGGTGAGGGGCATGGAGGCTTGGGATAGAAGGCATAGGGCCCGATCCCTAACCAACCTGTGTCTACATTCCACCATTCCGTTCTGAGGATGAGAATATGGACATGACAGACGATGTTCAATCCCTTTAGAAGAGAAGAAATCCTTTAAAGCTTGAAATTCGCCACCATTATCAGTCTGAAAGGACTTGATCTGTGTAGAAAATTGGGTTGAAACCAATTGACAAAATAGGGGAATCACAGTAGAAACATCTGATTTCAGTTTTAGAGGATAACACCACATATATCTCGTACAATCGTCAACAATAAGTAAATAATAACGGTAACCATCTATTGAAATAGTGGGAAGGTCCCCAAAGGTCCATGTATAACAGTTTGAAGGGAACCATGGATCTAGCTGTAGTAAGGGGATGGGGTAGAGCATGTGTTTTTTCCCTGTTTACAAGAGGAACAAAAGCAGATCTGAGGATCTACTAACAGGGAGAGTGAATCTGTTTTTGTAAATAGTGTCTGAACTAAGGAAGGGTGGCCTAGGCGACGGTGCCATGTGGTGGTGGTAGTCTTGGTTCCTGTAGTGGTGGTAGTAGCTTGAATTTGTGGTGTTGATTGAACTGGAGGAAAGCAATAAAGGCCATCTCTAACTGGTCCCTGCAGCAGAGTGATCCCAGTGGACTTGTCCTTCAAAACAAAGAAATTCTCATGAAATTCAAAATAGGTATTGTTTTCCTGATTAAACTTGCGAACAGAGAGCAGGTTTTTATGTAAACCAGGAGTGTGAAAAATGTCAGATAAGGTGAAGGACCGATTAGAAGAGGGAATAACACTCTTGCCAATATGAGAAATAGGCATAGTAGTACCATCACCCAGCGACAGTCTCTGTTCCCTGATAATCAGTGGCACCCAGGTTGAGTTTGCTAAAGTCCCCTGTGAAGTGGTGTGTAGCCCAGTATCTGGTATCCAGGAAGTAGTGCTGGGAACAGATGAATGAGAGGTCAGATTAGCCTGAAATGTGCGTGGAGGGGGGCTGGTAGGACTGAGTGTAGCGGTGGTAGCAGTTCTTTGCCACATGCCCTTTCTTGTCACAGATCTGGCATTGTGGCCGTGTGTCCTGATGCCCTGCAAAGGTAGTGGAGTGTTGGAACCACTGTTTTGATGAAAGTAGGATCTGCCACCACCACGTCCTCTGGATCTGGATCCAGAAGTTTTGGATCGATCTGACTTGGGTTGGGTTTCTGTTTTGGTTGTTGTGTTTAGGCTTATAGAGGAAGAGGTGGATTTGTTGTGCTCTTGGACACGAACCTCCTGATGCAGAATATTACTGTAAAGCTGTGTGGGAGACAGAACGGTGGGTTGAGTGAGAATATAATAAACCATTGCATCATATTCTGGTGGTAGACCTTTGAGGAAATAGGTCTGAAAATCGTCATTGGAAACCATGTCCAGCAGTTGCCAATGCGGTGACAAGGGTTTGAGCCCTCTGGAAATATTCTGTAACTGTTTCATTGGCCGATTTTTTAATCCCTGCCAATTCAAACTTGTACTGTCCCACATAGGCAGAAGATTTTGCAGCAAATATCTCCTCGAGGAGTTTCCACATAGATCTAGAGTTTGTGCAAGTTGCTGCTTGTATAACTAAAGGTTCCGACAGGGATGATAGTAAAATGCTCATGACTAATTGATCTTGCGTTAGCCATTTGGTATGATCCTTATTGACTGTTCCTTTTTCAATTTCAGGGGACATTGGAAACTACCATCAATGTACCGAAACAGATCGTTACCTCTTAAAAAGGGACGATCAAGCTTCTCCAGGTGGGGTAATTGTCAGATCGAAGCTTCACCAGATGCGATGCGCAGCCATGATCGAGTATGAAGGTGGATTGGTGGTATAAATGGTGGTGGTGGTGGTGGACGGTGAAGATACTCCGTCATCTTTGAGGCCGTGTTCTCCCGTTTCCGAGATGATAGACATGGAGGAAAAAAAAAAGGAGAGGCGGTTTAGCCTTCTAGAGGCTCTGATACCATACTAGAATAGTGTATACACGATAAAGGAATGAAAGCCTGAGTCTAAGCTCTTGTATTGATCATCTTATATACTGTAGATATTTCTCATAGTCTGTAGATATTTGTATCGTGGACTATAAGACAGTTACAAGAGTATATTGGGCCGCTAATAGAGCTGGGCTCTCTTATGGGCTATTACACTCGACAGCAACAAATAGTCGGCGATAACTTCAACTTCCACTGAGCGTTTAACTCATAATTAACAGAGATAACATACAAACAATCAAAACATCTTAGAAACATCTACTGTCAAACTAAGCAGTGAATACTTTTGACTATAAACAAACCTAGCTAATTTCCATCCTCATTGATCGGAGAATCTTGTTTGCTGTTTCAACTCCTCATCAGCCTTTTTCAAGAACTGATCCCACCCACTACCAGGGCTGGTGTCCAAGTAATCATAAGGAACCGCACTCTTCAAACCAGGCCGAACCGCACATTGCGTCTCGACTATCCTAAACTCAAACCTATCCTCTTCTTTACTCGACATATGCTCGAGTTCATCCCATTCAAACATCAAAGGCAACGTAAAAGCACCCCAAGGACTAAAATCAACCAACTTCACCCTACCTCTTCTAGTGATGTAGACATCAAATGCGTAATTCTCTGATTCAAACTTCTCCTTCAGATTTTCAACATAAAAATCAAAGATCAGACCTTCAAGCTCATTCTTTCTCTCAACTATGGCAGGGTAACAATTAGTGACCTCTCTTTGTGATATTCCAATGAGGCAGTTCCCATGGACAAAGCAACGGAACTCCATCTCCGGTCTAAGAGAAGGATACCATTTCCGAAGGGCAAGGTAGAATTCCGTCGGACTAGAAGATGTCTTATCCTCACATGAATCATACGCGCGACAGAGGTCATGGGCAATGGAGTCAGAAGATCGAAGCAACAGGGCAATCTCGGAGAAAGAAGTGCACTTGAGAGATCCAGTTGAGCTTATCCAAGCAGCGTCTTTTGGAGAGCTCCAATTCAGTTTCGGGAAGATTGATCCACCAAGGGTTTGAATCGATTCTTTAATCTCTAGTTCAAGTTCCGGGAACGAAGGTGGAGAAGGTTGTTGATTTGTGGAATCGTCGTCATTGTCGTTGGATCCATCAGAAATTTGATAGTCTTCTTCATCTTCGGGTTTGTGGATTCTGCGAGGAAAGGCATCCTCATTGGAGATTGATAGAGGGAGGAGAAAAGGACCGGAATCATCTTTTAGGTAGTGGAGAAATGGTTGTGGGAGTTTGTGGATTATTGTGGTTAATGAGATGGATTTAAACCTTGGATACCATTCTTGTATCTGGCACCGGTTCACTTCTTCTACTTTCATGATGAAGCAAACGCCCAGTATTTTGTAGGTTGAATCCTCTCAACGTCAATCTCTACACAACAGTTAAAGATGCAATGGAGTGAGTTTATAAATAATGCTTATTGTTTCAGGAAGTAAAGAAATAACAAAATGTTTCGTTAAATCATCAGCCAAAACAGAGTCCACATTCTATAATATTGGATCAGAATGGAATAAGTAACAGAACAAGAATTGTCATACAAACTCTGACAGAAACCAAACAGAACCAGATTGGTAAAATTAATTCACAATTAAAATCATTCGATGGAGTTAATCGAGTATAATCAGCAAAGTCATCCAATATCCAACTTAAACGAATAAAAATTGAATAGAGTAATAAAAATACTGACATAATAGCAAATTAAGCATGACAATGTCTGTTGCGAACAAAAATACTAAGAACAGGAGGATGATAATATGAATGAAAGACTAATATAGTATTGGGCGATATCAACGGCGGTGAGTCTCCAACGGCCCGGACGATGCCCACCAACGGAAGAGCGGTAAATTTAAAGTCAGAGATGCGAGTGGATTTGTCAATTAACCAAAGTTAAATCCTCATAAGTCAGAAAATAATAAAAACAGACTACATAGTGCGAAGAACAAGCAATCAAAAGCAACAGGATAAAGAGTGTAACGAACAGAGGCAGAAAAGAAAATGAGCTTGGATAATCATCCTCGTTGCCCGTCGACAAGCAAAATGAAGAAAGAATCAAACGCAGTAGTAACACATCCGGGCTAAGAGATTCTGAAATCGCATACCATAGAAGGAGGAAGAGGACAGAAAGAAGAAAGGCAAAAACCTGAACTATGGACCAATTAGGAATGCAAAATACCCTGAGCCGAAGAGGACACCGAGATATTGCAGCCAATCGGAAGGGACAGTCACAGCGGTGGCTATGGTGATATTCCAAAACCGGAAATGGGTATCGGCACCGGAACAAACAAACAAGTGAGAATAGCAAAGAGTGTTAGCGAGCTCGAGGGGGAAGGCTCTATTCTTAGCTTAGGGTTTTAAGTTTAATACATGGTGACGGTGAGACAGGAAAAGCAGATTTTACCCTCCTCGGAGTTGAGGGTAGGGATGTCAATGGGTCGGGTTCGGGTCGGGTGACGCTCCACCCGACCCGTCACCCATTTTTCGCCCGCATCACCCGACCCGACCTGTCACCCGAAAAAATCATCACCTGTCACCCGTTTCACCCGTCACCCGCGGGTGAAACGGGTGAACCCGTTCACCCGTTTTTTTCCTAACATGTATTTCTCACCCGTTTCACCCGCATTTCACCCTTTCACCCACGTTTCACCCGCATTTCACCCGTGTTTCACCCGTATTTCACCCGCGTTTCACCATCACCCGCGGGTGAAACGGGTGAACCCGTCACCCGTTTTTTTTCTAGCATATATTTTTATTTTGTAACACCTATATAAGCTTAGTTTTTTGCTAAAAAAGCATCCATATTTGTTATAAGACATACCATATCAACTAATGTCAACAACATACTCAAAACATAGAGAAATAACCATGAAATAAGTATTTTTTTAAAAAATATATATGTATGCGGGTGACGGGTCGGGTGAACGGGTGAAAATTTTTCACCCGACCCAACCCGTCACCCGAACCCGTTTCACCCGTCACCCGTTTTTCACCCGTTTTAGCGGGTCGGGTGATCGGATGAAACGGGCACCCGTCACCCATTGCCATCCCTAGTTATGCAGACCTCAGCAGCCTAATCAAATTGCAACAGTAGTAGAAAACAGCAGATGTCATTTGTATTAGTCAAAGCATGTTTCAGCAGTATATTTATATATATATATGTATATGTATTTAAAAAAATAAAATAAACAGAGAAATCATGAAAGGAACCAAGCTTGATCAAAGGGTAATGGTTTGAAGGATTTAGAGTTTGCTGATTGAATAGCAGTATTAGTAAATTCAGCCTTGTAAATCTGAAGTAGAGCTAAGTGTCAATAACAACATTAGTTGAATAAGCTAGAGAAAGTATTCAAAGTAAGATTTTACTTTGTATACCGATTCTCATCATTTTGTAATGACAATAACAGGTGGCCACTTTGTTCAATTTAGTTGACAGAAAGTAATACTTAAAACTGATGCAACAAACATAACGCAAATTCAGAAGGAAAGTAAGGGAGCAGAAAACAGTAACTGATGCAACAAAGTTGGTTATATCAAATTTGCATATGCATATTAGTTTTGTGGAGTGTAAATTCATACAAGTACACGAAAGAAGACAAATAATTCATCCACAAATAAGGCTATACATGTACAAAGGATTGAGGAAAAGGCTATATATGTTTAAATATCTAAGTAACAGCAATGTATTCAGCAAAGGATTGAAGAAAAGGCTATCCGTCATTCTATATTTGTGTACATTTTGGAGTTGGATTAATTATTCATAACTGATGGTTACTTTCCCTCCTCAAGTGTCTTCTGTGGTGAAAAGTTCTACAGTAGCTACTGAAATTTTAAAAAAATTATCCAGCTCCATATATATTTTAGCTGTAAACACGAGTCACCTAGATGTTTACCCATGAGCTGCATTATGCAGCCATAAGATCTTTGAATAAAGATTCTCACCAACTTACTGAAGAATGATAGAGCTCTGCCTTGAATATTTAATTATGATGATAAATTGTTCTGAGAAATGTTGGCTCTTAGTGTAATCTGTACGATTATCTGAAAAAAAAATTCATGTGTTTTTTCTTTCTTTCCAGGTATGTCAATGCCTTTATGATAGCACACCTGTCTCAATATTCTGGTGGAGTTCTACTTTTATTATGCTTCTTGTTGACCTTCAAGAAATTTGGGAATTGGCTAGTCCAACTTAAACTTTCCATTTGTTTCATCTCTTATCAGATACCCGGCAGTTATGTATGTTAATCAAATCTGTCTAAGTAACGGCAATGTATTCAGCAAAGGATTGAAGAAAAATAGAACAAAGTGAAAAAATAGCAATAAAGATGAGATGAAGACGCCCGACACCTTACCAGCGGAGGATGATGAAGTGGGGCAGAATAGAGTAGAAAGTTGTGGGTGTACTGCAGCGATGGATGTGCAAACTGATGAAGACGATGGATATGGGATTGAAGAGGAATTGAAGGCGCTGCGCACTTCTCAGTTCTCACTTCTTCACAGCGAGTTGTGTTGTGTGTTAGGGTTAGGAGCCGCAGAACAGAGTAGAAAGCTGTGGGGTGTACTGCAGCGATGGATGTGCAGACTGAAGACTGATGAAGACGATGGATATGGGATTGAAGAGGAATTGAAGGCGCTGCGCTTGCGCAGTTATCACTTCTTCACAGCGAGCTATGTTGTGGAAGGCAAAATGACCGTGAGCTAATGGTGTCGGGACACAGCTTCTCAAGCTTCCAGCAGCTGACAACTTCTCAATTTTTAAAATCAGCAGGTTTCCACCAAACACCCAAAACCAGCAGCTGACAGTTTTTACAAAATCATCAGCTGACAGCTTCTCAATTTCCCCTCCTTTTTAAAACACAATCCACCAAACATTAAACCAGCAGCTGTCAGCTTCTGTAAAACCATCAGCAGACAACTTCTCAATTTCCAGCAGCAGGACCCAGCAGCAGCCCCAGCAGCTGTCCCCAAACGAACCCAATCTGTGATAAAGTATAGAATTAGAATAGAAATTTAGAAATTAGAAATATTTTTTATTTAATATATATATATACACGGGTGACGGGCCGGGTGAACGGACCGGGTGAACAGGTGAAATTTTTCATCCGACCCGATCCGTCACCCGCACCTATTACACCCATCTCCCATTTTTTTTTAGGAAATTTCAAGATATACCCCCGAGGTTTGAGCGAATTTTACGAGATACCCCTGAGGTTTCATTTTTATTACGAGATACCCCTGAGGTTTCATTTTTTTTACGATATACCCCTGAGGTTTCACTTTTATTACGATATACCCCCGAGATTTCAATTTTATACGAGATGCCCCTCAGTTCAGATTCTGATATATTATATTTTTCATATCCACATTTTACCCACGCACCATATGCCTTGCAATAACTTCACGGGTTGATGGTCAAATTTTTTAAAATGTAAAATATGAACAAAATGCACATAAAAATTAAAGATCAATTAAAATTTTAATTCAATTTAAAAAACATTAATAAAAGTATAATAAAAAATAAAAAAAATTAGAATCATAAAATTTAAAATAAATAGAAATGACTAAACAATAAAAAAATAATCTATTTAAAAAACTTATATTGTTACATAATTTAAACGGTGGCTTAAAATCATAAATTTTTTATAACAATTATATTAAATACAAGAAATAATTTTATCAATTATAGTAAGAGTTTATTAACGAATATATTATTCGATATCAATAATCACATGAGAAATGATTATATTTTATGCTTTTTATACTATAATCACAAAAGAAATGATTATATTAATTGATATCAAAAATCATTATTTTAAATTAGAAAATAAACTCTTGAAATCATTATTTTATGGTTTTTATAGATACTATTATAGCGGTGACTTAAAATCATAAAATATAATCATTTTTCTTGTGATTATTGATATCAAATTATATGGGTTAATAAACTCTATCTATAAATATTAAATTATTTATAATTTCTTGCGTTTAATATAATTGTTAAAAATAATTTATGATTTTAACCCACTGTTTAAATTTTGTAACAATATAAGTTTTTTAAATAGATTATTTTTTTGTTGTTTTGTCATTTCTATTTACTTTAAATTTTTTTATTCTATTTTTTTATACTTTTATTAATATTTATTAAATTGAATTACAATTTTAATTGATCTTTAATTTTTATGTGCATTTTGTTCATATTTTAAATTTTTAAAAATTTAACCAGAAACCCGTGAGATCATTGTGGGGTATATTGTGCGAGGATAAAATGAGGATATGAAAATATAATATATCAGAATCTGAACTGAGGGGCATCTCGTATAAAATTGAAACCTCGGGGGTAGATCGTAATAAAAGTGAAACCTCAGGGGTATATCGTAAAAAAAATGAAACCTCAGGGGTATCTCATAATAAAAATGAAACCTCAGGGTATCTCGTAAAATTCGCTCACACCTCGGGGGTATACCGTGAAATTTCCCTTTTTTTTTATTTTCACCTATTTAGCGGGTCGAGTGATCGGGTGAAATGGGCGCCCGTCAATCCGTTGGCATCCCTAGTTGAGGGAGGTGCGGGTGGAGGAGGCGAGGGCAAATTGTAAAACAAAAGAAAAGGATAACTTTCCTCTTTAGCCGGGATTGGAAAAAGATAACAGAGGAACAAAAGAAAAAATTGCCCGATATCAAACTCGGAACCAGAAGGGGGTGGGTGGACACGGCAGAAAAATTCAACAAGAAGAACACTACCCAGTTCTGAACCCAAATTTTTGATATACATTTGTCGAGGTTTTTTTTTCTGTTCTTAATGCCTGTACCCAAAAATACATAGGAGGTTTTATAAAACTAGGAAGAAGTAAGGTGCCGTCTAATAGGGTTTTTTATCAGCTTTATTACTATGTTATATAAAGACATATATAAATATTTTGGAAAATTTCATGAGATATCACTATATTTTTAACTAATTTATAAAATGTTTAAAAAAAAATATCACACCTTATTTTTAAGTCTATGAATACTATAATAGTCATTGACTAGAAGAAAAAGATAAAATACTCTTACTAGTTAACAAAATATTTTAAAATTTCATCTTGAAAAATTCAAAATGCTATAATAGGATAAAAATTTGAAAATTAAAAAAAAAGAATATTATAAATATCAAAAATAATATATATTTTAGATTTTTTAGATTATTCAGTATAAATTTAAAGTTTTAAAAACATAATTTATACCAACTTTATCGCTTTATACCAATTAAACACCATAATTTATATCATATATTTTTATATTATATTTTTTTCTATCAATTTAAATTATTTATCCAAATAAATTATCTTATATTTTTTAACTAATTTTTAGAAGAAAAAAATTTAAAATGTATATTTTATTTTTTAGATATCTTTATTAATATTTTGTAGATAACAATAAATATTATGTTATAAAGCTATCTATAAAATAAAATATAAATTTCAATAATAATTTTTCTAAATCTTAGTTAAAAAATAAAATAATTTATTTTTAATAAATAATTTAATTTGGTAGAAAAATAATTTTAAAATGTGTGATAAAAACTATGGTATTTGATTGGTGTAAATTATGGTACTTAATTGTTAGAAAAGTTAGTATATACTATTATGTGTTTAAAATACTATATTCTTTTTATATTACTGAATAATTTTGAAAAATCTAAGACATATTTACTTTTTATCATGTTTTTAATTTTTATATTATTTTATATTTTATAATATTTTGATTTTTGTTAATTTTTTAAGGCATATTTTGAACTTTAAGAGTATTTTGTTAACTAGTAGGGGTATTTTTGTCTTTTTTTCTGATCAATAACGATAGTTACATTTCATGAATTTTTTCAAAAATATAATACTATTTTATGACTTTAGTTTTTAAAAGAGCATTTAATAAATTAACCAAAAATATAGTGGTATTTTATGAAATTTTCCAATATTCTAATACCTATGTTTAGTTTCAGCTATGAAAGAAGTCGAGACTCTTCACCTGATTGCTCGAGCTTGTGAACCGGTGCATTTACCAGTTTTATACTCACTCCGTCCTGTTTACTATTTGGATATGTCGTTTGACTTCAATTTTTAACATATAAGATAAATTAATTTTGAAAATTTAAGTTTTACATATGATTCCTTACATAATAAACTAATGTTACAAAATTTAGTTTTATAAAATTATTTTATCTTATATGTTTAATATTGAAGTGGAAAAACGTGTCATAAAGCAAACAGGACGGTCAATTTAAGACGGAGGGAGTATGTAAAGGATCGACTTAGTTAGCCGCTTAAATAACGTAAATTCTTGACTATATGATTATGTAGTAAAAAATGAATAAGAAAATATGTACAAATGAATAAGAAATTTTTTTATAATAAATAATTTTACTAAAAAACTATTTTTATGTATAATATTTGTCATATAAATAATATACAATTTTTATATATATATACAAATTTTTCTATTATATTCATAGATAATGTAGCTTTGCGTATAACCAAGACTTATCGTTGAAATAATGCACCCCGATGATCATTTACTATTGAGTGGTATTATACTATGATAGCTTCTAGAAAATTAATACTAGTGTATTAATATAATACATAAAGTAGTATATATATACCTTTCAAAAATATATATGATTATAGATATTTGATTTTTGTTTCGTTTTATATTTCCCAATGCATTTGTTTACGTTTGTTCTGTGTGTAATCATTAGCAAAGTAAAAAAATGAGAGTAATAATTGCAATACATAATAAAGAAAATAAAAATATTTTTTTTTTCATTTTACTTGGTTTCCCAACTATATCGTGCTAAAAATTAAAATAACATATATTTTAAAAGTATTAAGCATATTATAATGGAGCAAATAAATTATCTTATCGTTTACAAATTTATTCTTAAACTTCATTCTTTAAATTTAAACAAAGAAAAACATAACTTACCATTCAATCTCTATAAATTGCTTTTATTATGTTCAATTCTATGATATGTGATACCCTTTTTTTTTTTGAAGGAGACATCGAAGTGTTAATTTAATTTCTAGGTACCTCTCCACAACCCTGTTCATTTTCTCCCATAATGATTTATTTAAATGATTACAATATTAGAAATAGAGCCCAGAATTAAGGGACATTCTTTACATTACAAAAAAAATTCTAAAACATTAACTAAACCAAATAAAAACAGCGGTTATAAATGGGTTCTGCTTAAAAATGGTAAATGAAAACCACATCAATAGTTGTTCCTATTTGTAACCGATCAGAATTAAGGTAAGAAAACCTCTGTCATTTGTTTAACCTCAGCTTTTTGGTTAACCCCACATTTCTCTAATTTCAACCACCTCTCGCGTCATGTTGTTCTTTCTCATGATCCGTGTTGGCATCATTACCTTCTTCCTTCAAATCTTCCTCTCCTCCTCCTTCCTCTCCCACCTCCCCCTTTCCCCCACAACACATTAAACACAATTTCCCTTGTTATCTTCATTGATTGACAGGGAAATGTGCTTTAATCCATTTTTCTTAATAGTAATAATTCCTTTTGCCTGAAAACGTAAATAAACATTCTTCATTCAATTTGTGTTTCCATATTTTGGTAAAAGAAATTCAACCAAAGGGGAGGGTAACCCCGATCATCGACGGTGAGTTTATCTTTTTATTGTTTCACGGTTGCCTTCTTCTTTCTATTTGTGCATTATTTTTTTGATAATTGGGCACGAAACTGATACATAAGCTATAAAAACCAACAATCCAAAGAAACAAAAGTACCCCTACCCTTAAAAAATGTTAAAAGCCCATGCCTTATTCTATTTGTGCATTATACCGCATCTCCATATTGATAAACTAATTAAGAGACTCTTTACTTTCCATCTGATAATCATCTTTTTGTTTCTGTCTGTCTGTCCCCTACAAATTTACAAGATGACAATTCATTCGGTTCGTTTACATAAATTACTCCACCATGGAAAACTTAATTTTATGAATGGATGAATGGTAATTTGGAACTCTTCATTGGTTAGGCAGTGAGAAGGAGGAAGAAGGGGAGGAAGGATGATCAAGCAATTGGTGTCTATATTTCTCCTTCTCCAAATTGCTACTGCACAGAAACCCGCCCCAGGGCCATTATCGCCATGGAAAACGCTACATGGTAACCTTACATTCCCGTCAACATTATTATTATTATTTATAAGAAAAAAAACCCTTCTCACATATATGTATGAATATCAATAATGTAGAGATTCGATGAATACAATAAAAGCTAATTACAACCAATATAAGAAACAATGAATGCTAACCAATTCGTACGGAATCTATCTGTTTAACATTTTGGGTCCTTATATTTACCATTTGTTTGAGTTGCTGCTGCAGGACAGCAGCCTCTGATCATAGCAAGAGGAGGGTTCTCAGGGTTATTCCCAGACTCTAGCGACCTTGCCTATACGACTGCTCTAACCTTCATGAAGGGGGTGGCTCTCTACTGTGATCTGCAGCTCACAAAAGATAATATTGGCCTATGCTTAACAGAGATAAGGCTTGATAACACCACAAACATAGCTGTGGTCTTCCCAAATGGCCAGAAAACATATGATGTCAACGGGAAGAAACTCACCGGCTGGTTTTCCTTGGATTACGCTACTAATGATCTCGTCAACGTCACGTTGATTCAGAATATCCTCTCAAGACCGGATGTATACGACGGCCAGAGTCCCATACACTTGGTTGAAGATGTATTGGCTTTCAGGCCTGAAACATTTTGGCTCAATGTTCAGGTAATTAATGCTTTTTATTTTCATTCTTTCGCAACCTTCCCCTTCATCTCTCTTATAACATGACAAAAACGTCAAATTTGTCTGCAGTATGACTTGTTCTACACCCAACATAAGCTCAGCGCATTAGATTACTTGGCTACCATGGACATGACCGGGGTCCGAGTAATTTCTTCTCCTGAGATCAACTTCCTGAAAGCCATTGGTCCTAAAACAGCCATGACAAAAACAAAGCGTATCTTCAAGTTCTTAGAGCCTAATGCAGTCGAACCCACAACCAGACAACTCTATGGTGCCATCTTAAAGAACCTTCCCTCCATCAGGGAATATGCTTCTGGCATTTTGGTGCCCAAGAGTTACATATGGCCCATAGGCAAGGACAGGTATTTGCAACCAGCGACCACCCTTGTCACCGATGCTCACAATGCAGGTCTAGAAGTCTATGTCTATTCCTTTGCTAATGACTTCCCAGCCAGTTACAACTATAGCTATGATCCAACACAAGAGTACTTGCAATTCATTGATAATGATCACTTCTCAGTTGATGGACTGTTGACTGATTTCCCTGCAACGGCTGCAGAATCAGTTGGTAAGTGAAAGTTCCTCACTCAGGTTCTGCTTCCTTTTATGTCTTGCCTGACATATCTAACTAGCTTTCCCTTTAATTCCATGCAGTCTGCTTAGCGGGCAGCAAGAACGCCACCCGGCCACCAGGTAGAGTCTTCTTGTCTCTGTTGGTAATAAATCATCTCCTATATTCTTTTTACTGAATCAAGATACAAATGCTTGCTGGGACTGATCAAAGACCCGGTTTCCTTGAATTGAAATGCAGGAGGTGGGGTATTAATTATATCACATGACGGTGCTAACGGACAGTATGCTGGCTGCACAGATCTTGCCTACGAGAAAGCTGTGGACGATGGAGCTGACATTATCGACTGCTCAGTCCAAATGTCAAAAGATGGAGTTGCTTTCTGCTCTAAATCAATTGACCTTTCAAAATCCACAAATGCTGCTACTGTATTGATTTCCCAATCAACCACAATCCCTGAAATCCAGCAACAGCCTGGCATTTTCTCAACTGAGCTTCCATGGAGTCAGATCAAAAATTTGAAGCGTAAGTAGTCGCCATTCTATGCATGTTTATTATTGTCCACATAGGTGGCAAGCATGATGTAGGGATATAAAAACACCACAAGCAATCACATGTGTTTCGTGTCAATTAATTGCAGCGCTACTCATCAGTCCTATACCAAATGGACTGCCAAGAAATCCTGCATACAAAGACAAGGGTAAGCTCATGAATCTAAAAGAATTCCTAGAACTGGCCAAGACCAAGAAGGTACCTGGAGTTTTGATCAACATAGAGGTTAGTTGCCTCTCAAACAGTAGCCAGCTTCTTTAAACCTCTTGTTCGTGTCTACTTTTGTTTCACCTTCTTTTCTCTCATCAATATATCAGAAAGCAGCTTATCTTGCTTCAAAGAAGCACCTCGACATTGTAGCAGCTGTGACTAAAGACTTGAGCGATGCCAAACTCAACAAGCAAAGCACCCAAAAGGTGTTTATCAAGTCAGACGACACCTCAGTGCTTGATAAGTTCAAGGACTTCCCAAATTACCGTAGAGTCTTGACCATTGATGAGGAGGTGAAAAATGTCACCAAAGAAGCCGCAGCGTTGATCAGGAAGCATGCTGACACAGTAGATCTGAAGAAGAACTCCATCATTCCATCCCTTGCAGGCTACACCTCTAACGCCACCAAAGTTGTTGCACAGATGCACGCTGCAAACGTTTCTGTGCATGTCTCAGTTCTACACAATGAATTCATGACAATTCCATTCGACGTGTATTCAGATCCTTTGGTTTACATGGCCACTTTCGCTGCGCAAAAGGTTGATGGTGTGGTTACCGATTACCCGGGAACAGCGAGTGCTTATACCAGTAAGTAAGACATATACGCACAAACATACCATAGTGGACACCAAATCATCATCCAGAATCCCTGAACTGAATCAGCATTTATAGATTTTTTAGGAAGTAAGCACACTGTTTTCTAAGAGAGTATGATCAATGAACCAAACTAACCTGTTTGCTTATTTATTCTCACAGGGAATCGTTGTTTGGATCCTAAAGTTCCACATGAAGTGAAAATTGGTGGCGTACAACCAGGTTCAATGCTTAATATGGTTCCACCAGGGGCCCTGCCCCCAATAGCAACACTACCACCACTTCAAGCTGAGGATGTGGTGGACCCACCACTTCCATCTGCATCTGAAAGCCCAGCTTCTGATGATGTACCTACACCAGCGGATGAGAAGAAGAGCAGTGGCAGCCAGGCTACTTCTGCCAGCATCTTAGTGTCTTTAACGTCAATCCTGATGCTCATCAGCTTGCTCTCTGCAGAATGCTAATTCACTTTTAGAATTTGGGAATCATTCCTTCTTTTTTTTCAAGGGGGGAAAGAGGGAGGGGAAGATGTTAGTGAAACAGAAACAGTACGGTATGAATTGTATACAATTTGATGAAATGTGATGCCATACCTACAAATACCAAATCAGCAATTGTGGAAAAAGCTTGATATCTATATACTAATACAACATGACCTAATATGATGAAAATGAACTGTGATCTGGCATAACTACTGGCAGTTCTTGCTTCAAAACCAGCAACAGCCAACTCATTATGAATTCAAAAGAAAAAGTTTGATGAAAACTTAAATAAAGAGAGGAAAGAGAGATCCAACCTCCTTTATAAGACTTTATAGTATTCATCTCTACTCCTTCTCAGGCTGTAATGGATGGTAATCTCAAGCAGCAAGAAGCCTGTGTCGTGTTTTAAAATTGAATAACTAATACAATATGTCTGACGCTCTAGAGTCTAGATGTATA